>JADFUC010000311.1:0-33722 GCA_019722365.1 Lithospermum erythrorhizon | reverse complement strand
ATATTGCTTCGTTCAGTTACGTATTGCTCGTAATGGAAGATTTCCATGAGCGTACTAGATCAAACAATTAATATTTACGTGTTTAGAGTTGTTTATATCTTGATGTTAATGATTATTGTTTTAGTTGATGAGTTGAGCACGGATACTTTTGAAGCTGCTTTGTTGCTTGTGATAAAATGCATTGAAGCTGTTACCTACTTCCGTGGTGTTGTATTAACTCACGGGCAAAAGATAAGAAGGCTGAGGGTGAGCTTAATGAAGTTGTCGAGAATGATATCGATCTTTGAAAAGAAACAAGCTTACTACCCTCGTCCTTTTAACGAGCAACACTCAAGGAGTTCGGCTGGTCAGAACGTTAGTTCAAAAGAAGTTTTAAATGCCAAGCTAACGTCTGATGAACTCTATAATAAAGGAGGAACGAAATGTCAGAGTGCTCGTAGAAGTGGTGGTAGCTTTCGTGTACCTTGATTGAGGTAACTACGTCTTGCTCAGACGTTAAATACGGCGCTTGGTGGGAGGCAACCCATCGTAGTATTAGTGTAATTTCATTTCATTATTGTTTTATTAGTCTAGGAATTGTGCCCAAATTTAGCCTTTGTGAGAGTGATTAAATTCATTGATTATGCCAAATTGTACGAGGGCTAATTCGGGGAGAATTATTATTATTATTTTTCATAATTACTTATCGTATGTGTTGGTGTTAATTGTTTTTGTTTTTATTTTCAGTTTCTTTATTGAGTTGTTATTTTCAGTTTGTTTACTTATTGTGTTGTTCTATTATTATCATGTTTAGTTGTAATTCTTATTGTTTGTGTTATGTATCACATTGGGGACAATGTTAAATTTAAGTGTGGGGGGATGGACTTGACATTTGTGTATTCTGCGAGTGCATGTTGGTGGAAGTGCGTAAAACTTATCTTTGGGTACATTTGTGTATCCTTTCGTTGATGGTGTAATTGTGATGGATGTGACGGTAGTAGATTGGATAACGTTATAGGCTTTGATTGAGTATGTTTCGAGTCGCTTGCTTGCGTGATCGACTAATAACATTAGAGGATTTCGGTTTACGGATATTGGATGACCTATATACCTTTGAGTTTTCAGCCTTGATTATTTAAATTTTCTTTGATGTGTGATGCTCGTACTTGATACAGTCTTACTTAACTTGTTTGAACCCTTATTTGATTTTGAATGTGTGCATGCATAAGAATGATGGAGGCAATTTAGGAAATTACCCCACTCTTCCCATAAAGCCAACCTTGTGTTAATCCCTTAGTAAGCCCGTTGAGCCTTATGTTGGACCTCTTTGTTGTTTAAACCACATTGAGCAGGAGCCTAAAGCATGATTTTTACAGATTATCCAACTTTTGAACCTACTTGAAGTTGTGATATCTTGCAGATTCACCATGTGCATTATCGAATAAGTGTTCTTTTGTTGGTGTATGGAAAGAATTAGGAGTGTGGGGAGTTTATATCAATGAGAAATGTTTAGACCTTAATGTAGAAAAGTAAAAAAAAAAAAAAGCATCGGCAAAAGAAAAAGAAAAAAATTGAAAAGAAACAAATTTTGTTTTGTTATTGTTGTTTTTAGGTTTAGGGTCTAGTAGTTTGAAAAAAGTGTTGTATGTCGGGTAGCAAAATGTGTGAGGCTACATGTTGTGTAGTGGATTGTGAAGTATGTCTTGCACTTGGTAGATTTATTTAGATTTCATAATGTCTCATGTTTGATCGAGCCAAATGTTTCCTATACTTCGCCCATTCTGACTCTATGAAAGACCTCCGGACTTGTATTTGCATGCATGATGGATTGAATTGTTGGGTGTATAACCAAGCCTATGGTAGAATGTGTCTTGTACTGAGATTGAGGGTAAACACTAGCCTATAAATACAATTGTTGAGTGGTGTGAGTAGTTGAGAGATATCCACATATGTGAATTGTTTGAATCTGATGGATTAGGAAGATTGTGTGTTAGTCAAGTTTGACAAGATTTGTGCTTAATTTAAAGTCTTGATCCGAGTCTCGTTGAACTTGTTCCTAATATGTGTTATGCATGAATCTGTTGACTTTGGGATATACTTATGACAAAAATGTCTTGAATGTTTTACTTGAATAGTAATGAGTCAAGTGTGGGGGAGTTTGATTAGTTAATATTTGTCATAGTTTTTAGGATGATTTTGGGTACTTTATTACTCATGAATTGGTTTGTTTGTTGTTTAATTGATAAATATTATATATTATGTGATTAGATATATTTTATTATTATTTGGGAAAGATATGCTAATTTAGACGGAAAATGCGAAAAAAGAATTTGCGGGCCGAGTCATGTAATTTTCGGAAGAGTGGACAAAGCGTCGGTGAGAAAAAGGAAGAAAAAGGTGGTAGGTATACAAAGCGCATCGAGGAGAATAAAAGACGGAGTTAACCTACTCTTATATAAAGTCAGCGAGCGGTGAATATAAAATAATTTTTCTTGATTTCAGCGACAATATTCATAATTCACTTTAGCGGCGTATGCGAACAGCGAAACACTTACTACTCTTTTCGATGCGTTTCGTTGAAGGCAATTGATAGTATTCTACTGCTTTATTAAATCTTTAGTTAATTTATGTTTTTCGTTAATATTATCTATTATTTATTCGGTATGGAGTAGTAAATAAATTTATTCTTGGGGTTTTGATGTAGCCTTGTGATTGTATTTTTCTATTCGGATTTGGAGTTATTATACTAGTATTAATCATTGAACTTAATTTGATTCGATTGTTTAGAATACGGCCAATTCTTTTATATGAGAATCCACGAGTATTATGTAACCCTCGGCCAAGCGGAAGGCATAATAGATCAACGATTAGTTAATTGAGTGGGTTGTTATGCAGTGTGCAACACGTTGATTGATTTCGATAGATTTCCTTGTGACTTCGGGTTTTTAGCTAATTAATTTCACTAGTGACATAGGAAATTAATTAAACTAAGAACTTTTCGGTGAACTGCGACCCGAGCGGTGCGAACTAACGAAGTGAACCTAGTGTTGATAAATCTATTATTTGGATAGAGAATACTCTTTGTTAGGTAGAAAGTCGATACCCACAATCATTTTATTCATAAGTTTATCCTTTTAATTGCCTTAATTACTTTTAAGTTTAACTAGTTTGTACAATCAATTCTAATACTTAATTTCATTACAACTACAATTAATTTAAGTAAACAAGTTCCTCAGGTGGATTAGGCCCTTACTTGACCTTTGACACTACTACTGCGACTCGTGCTCTTCGCGAGAATATAATTTGTTCCATCAGTACCCTCAAAGGATCCACAAATATTTTATTGTAATTTTCCATAGTATATTTAATGAGTTATTCGTGCTCAAAGTATCTCTTCAAAAAATAAAAATATGAATTAGAAATATTTTTGAAGAATTAATAGTTACAGTTTGGAATATTTTAAATTAAATATAAAAAATGTATAAAATATTTGAGAAATAAGCGTCTCGCTTTACTAGTACCTTCTAAAAGTGTAAATCAAAGAATGTGTTTCTTTCATTTTTTGTGAAGACCTAAATGCCCCTAACAAATGAATCTATTTACAAGAAAAGTAATTATAATGATAATTTTATAAATAAAATAAATAATTATGTCTAGACATTTACTTCATGATAATTATAATTTATTAAATTGATTGAAAATTATGTGACTTTCACTATTTTTATAACTTGTGAGTTACACAAAGAAGAGCATAGAACTTATCCTATAAGTAACTACTAAATTTTATATATTTACTTCATGATAATTATAATTCATTAAATTGATGGAATGTAAAACAGTAACGACTTCGTTAATTGATAAATTAAAATGAGATTATAAATTTATTTCGTAAAATTTGAAACCCTTATATTTTTGTCGTTCTTTGTTAAAGTTTGGAAGTTAGTTGTGAATAATTTAAAGCGAAGTATCGGTTGAATTAAAATGTTGGATTTTCCTTGGTTGGTGTTTGGCCCCAACCGATTATAACCATCAAAACAAGGCTCGACCACAAAGCAAACCCAATTCCCATTTCCTGCCACGAGGAAAGGAAGCGAGTGAGTTTTCTCATTTTTTCTTCGATCCTTCTTCTTCCATTTTCTCGCCCCGTCTCGAGCTTTGGGCGCGGAAATTTTAGGGCTTCCCTCGTTGTCACTCATTTCCAAAGGTAAAAAGGTCAGGAGTCTTTGTTGAATATTTTTGGGAGATGGCCGAGTTGACTTTTAGATTTGACTTTTTGTATTTTGAATTTTATTTACGCAGAATTGATTCTTGGGATTGTAACAGTTATTCTTGAGTTGAAATATCGTGTTTGATGTGGAATTTCGGGCGTTTTGAGACGTTGACTTTTGGAATTTTAGCGGATTGACTTCGGTTTTTGGGTGATATTAATGATATAGTATGTCTGGAAGCTTAAATTGTAATATAGGGTATTAATGATCGATATTTGGGGTAGAAAGTGTTGTTATAGTTGAGTTGACTTTCGAGTGATTGTGGGTTGACTTTCTCTAAAATGTGGTTGATAGTATAAATATGTTATTGGACCGTTATTGTGATTGTTTTGAGATGAAATTATGAGTTATAAGTGTTGGAAGAAAATAGGTTGAAATTAATTTTAGTAGATTTTGAGTAGTAAGCGGACTTTGGGATTAGAGGTTGATAGTAATGACTTAATTAATTGGAAAAGTTGAAATTTGGGTTGATTGAAATTGATTGGAAATGCTAGTAATTTGGATAGGTAGTGATTGTAAGGATTTAGTTTAGGGTAGTGAAACTTCGTCATCGTAGTTGGTATTAGCTTGTAATTAGCAATCTATCACGTAAAGTTGTCAATTTGCTTAACTAAAATGGGTTGAAAAGTCTGGAATTTAAATTAAGATAAGGGTTAGAAATTGTTACAAATGATATATTTTCGGATGTTTACATTTAGGACTGGAGCGTGGGAACATAAAGTGAGATCGATTGACTGCTTGGGCGCTAGTGGTACTAGCCAAGGTGGGGATTTATCACTCGGTTGTTACCTTATTTATGTTTGAGTGAAGTATATGGTAATTGATCTTGACTGTGTATCTGTGTTAGATGCATTATAGTATATTTATTTTTGGTGGTATTTATGTTTGAGTACATGTATGTTGAATTTATGGAGTCTTGAGTATGTATATGCTTGGGTGTATTCAAGTTTGAGTATAGTTCTGTTATGGACGTATCTGTGAGTATATTTTTGTGAGTATAGGTTCTATATGAAATTGTTGTATTGTGTATATCATGAATGCTACATTGAGAATTATTGTGTGATGTTTGTATGGTTGGTATTATATGTGTGGTTTGTGAATTGTTTGATTTGAGGGTATTGGAGATGATGTGGGGTGTTCGGAAGGGTGGGCTGCCCGGGAAAGGATGACGTGTGGGTGTTAGAAGGGTGAGGCTTTTTGCCGAGGAAAAGGATATGTTGTTGTTAGGTGTTCGAAGGGTGAGGCTGCCAGGGAAAGATGAAATCAGTATATATGATGTTATTGTGGTTTCATTTTAGTAAGTTATTCTATTGTTGTTGTGAAGTATGAGCATTAGGGTTGTGAAATTTTGTTTGTTTACTCGTTTGATTATGTGATATGAGACCTGGGGTATGACATGTGAGTTAACATAAGCCTAATCTTCTATAATGTGTGCATTTGTTGATGATGATTATTTCTGTTATGATGCCTTGGATAGTTAGTATATTTCCGTATCGTATATATAAATGTATCTATCTATCTTATCATTTACTATATATATCCGTTATTGTGTACCTCATTCGGATGTGGATAAGTTACCATCCGGGTGATTCGTTTCCACTAAGGCATCGGGCTTACCCACTCGCTTGATTGTGAGGTGCCATTGGCTGAGTCGGCGGAGTTAGGTAGGTGTCCGTTGATTTACCTAGGTGAGGGACAAGTGGGCTAGAGATCTCGTGATCATCTCTTTTATTATTTTGATGTACTCAGTTTTTACATTTTGTTTTGGGATATTGAAATTGTAAAGTATTTTGTAGGATATTTTATGACTTGGTTTTTGATGGAGTTTTATGTTTGGGGTTGTATTAGGTAATGCACGATAGTTAAGTCGGTAGTACAATTTTGAAACTATTTTCTTGCATATATGCTCGAATTTTATGAGTTATTAAGCAGTGATTTCCATATCAACCATCATATGGTGACTTCCGAATATCTGAGTTGATAGCGACTCAACCTCGAGGCGTCACGACTCGGCTGAATTAGATTCTGAGAAGGAAGACAATTGTAAATTATTTTGTGAAGCCCCATTTTCTCAATAAGTAGTTAATACATACATGTGTTACTTTGTGAGGAATTATAGCATTTGATAGTTACCTATTAGTATGTGTACCAAAATACGTTGAACAAATTAGTAGAGATTAACTAAAAGTTAAATATAAGCTTATATAATTGACATTATTGATTTTGTTTTTTTATTTTTTTAAATGATATGTATTAACTAAAATCTACCAAAGAAGAAGAAAATAAATTATAAAATTATATAATTTATATATTTGATCATTAATGAACTATTAATGAACAAAGGTTTAATATTTATACTTTGTATTATTTGAGTTTTAAATTTGGCATCTGGTTTCTTATGAAGGGGTAGATTATAATCTAATGTGGAAATATGTTGGGTATACTTCTTTCTTTCATTAATCTAGCATTATTACTCTTTTTTATTTTTCTTCCCTTATATGTTAAATAATTTTAACAATATTATATCAATTGTACAAAAAAATAATATAAAAGTATTGTTGAATAGCAATTACATAGAACATGGCTATGCCACCGATAGCTAGTATAACTTCAAATTGTAAGTACTATAATGATATTTAAAAACAACTATAAGAATCATTAAATTAACTATTTTAGGAACTAATAAATTATTGTAAAATTACTTTATTAGAAAAAAATTTATTATTTGTATAGTGAAATATATGACTTAATATATCCGAAAAAAAGAATTAAAAACTTTAAGTATAATTTATTTCTATAATCTTATAATGAAAGATATGACTTAATAATCTTACTAAAATAAAATAAAAATCTTATTCTTTTTAAAATAAAATAAAATCTCATGTATAATGATATTTAAAATAAGTATAAGAGTTGATCTATTTATAATTTTAGAAACTAATATATTTTAAATGAAATTAGATAGTTAGAGAAGATTTCAATATATTCTATAGTGAAAGATATGATTTAATAAATCTGAGCTAACCTAAGATTATAAAACATAATAATATTTAAAAATTAATATAAGAGTGGCTAAATTAATAATTTTAGAAACTAATATATTTTAACTAAAATAACATCGATAAAGGAAATTTTGTTATTTTTCATAATGAAAAATCTTACTTAATATATCTTAGCAAAATAAAGAGGAAAATTATGTGACATTCACTATTTCCACAAATTGGGAGTTACACAAAGAATAACATATTTGTTTCTATAAATAATCACTAATCATATTTTACACCACACTCTCAAAGAAAGATATCACCGTTTATTTGTCTTTAACTATATCTTTTTCTATAAGACCATCTGATTTTCTTTATTGGTGATGAGAAACCAAACATTTGACACATTATATTTATGGTAATTTTGTAAGAAAACGATGTAAACTAGATTAATAAGTAAATTAAAGCGAGATTATTAGATTTAATTATATAAAATTAAATTCCCACTTGATATTTTATGTGCGATGATGTTAAAAGTTCGAAGTTAGTTATTAGAGACTAAACAAGAGGTATGCGATAAATTAAAGCGTTGGATTTTCAGGTTGGGCTTTTGGGCCCAACAGTACTAACCCATCAAAATAAGCCCAAACCAAAACCCATTCTTTCATACTCGCTTCTCGACAGATGCGTCTACCCCTTCCTCCTCATTTTTATTTTTTTTCTTTTGATTTTCTCCTTTGTTCCTCGAAGCTTTGGAACTCAAATTTTTAGGAAGCTAAATACGTCCTCGTTGTTTAAGGTAAAGATCGTCTTGTTCAATATTTTGGAGATCGCCCGAGGATTGTTTTTCGTTGACTTTTTATTTTGAATTTTATTGCTCCAATTGATTCTTGGATTGTAAATTAGTTATTATTGAGTTAAATATCGTGTTTGAGGTGGAATTTGGATGTTTTTAGGGCAGTTGACTTTTAGAATTTTGGGTTGACTTCGGTTTTTATGAGATATTATTGGATATGAGAGTATTGTCTAGGCTTAAATTATAACATAGGAATTGTGTGTCGATATTTGGGGTAGAAAGTGATGTTATAGTCAAGTTGACTTTTTGAGTGATTTCGGGTTGACTTTCTCTAAAATGTGATTGATAGTATAAATATGTTATTGGAATGTTTTTTTGATTATTTTAAAATGAGATTTATGAGTTATAGAGTCTTTGGAAGAAATACGTTGAGAGTAGTTTAGTGGATTTCGGTAGTAGCGGACTTGGGATTAGAGGTTGATAGTAGCGGCAACTAACTTAAGAGTTGAAATTTGGTGGATTGAAATCGTTGAAATGTTAGAAAGTTAGATAAAAGGTATTAGCGGATTATAGGATTAGTCGAGGTAGTGAAATTAGAGTAAATTAAGTAATTTATTGAGCATGGTGCTTGATACATGCGTAAGTTGTCCAGAATTGTAACTAAATGGGTTGAAAAGTTAGGAATTGAATTAGGATAAGAATTTGAAAGCATTGCAGTAGTAGTATATTTCGGATGTTTCTATTCGGACTCGGGAAGTGGGAGCAGTGAGGATCAGATTATTTAACTTGGTATTGAGTGGTACCCCAGCCAAGGTGGGGATTTATCACTCGTTTGTTACCTTATTTATGTTGATATGGTGTATAGTAAATTGGTTGTGATAAATCTATACGTAGGAGCGTATTTGTGTGTATAGTTGTGGCGGAAAATGCTTGACTTGTAGGGTGGTTATATTAGATGCGTTATGATATAGTTGTTTGAGTGTATCGATGTTTGAGTATATTTATGTTTTTGAATGTAAGTTCTTTGAGGTATGTTTATGTTGAGTGTATTCATGCAGTATATTTGTGTTTGGGCGTATGCATTGTGTATGTTTATGTGAGAGTATAGGTTCTATCTGAAATTGTTTATCGTGTGTATGCGTGGTTGTTACATTGAGATTGCTCGTGTGATGTTTGTATGTTTGGTATTATATGTGAATTGTGATTTGGTTGAATTGAGAATATTTGGGATGATGTTGGGTGAGAAGGGTGAGCACACTTTGGGAAGATATAGCGATGTTGGGTGTTCGAAGGGTGAGCACCGCCGGGAGAAAGGATATGTTGTTAGGTGTTCGAAGGGTGAGCTTTGCCGGGAAAAGGATGACATGTTATATGTGATGTTGATGTGTTTTCCTTTTGCAAGTTATGTTAGATACATTTGTAGTGTGGCTTGGCCAGGTGTTGTGAAATTATCTTTGTTTTACCCGATTGATTATGTGTTATGAAGATGTAGTATGACATGTGAGTTAACGTCTGTTGAATTCTACTGTAATGTGGGGTTGTTGAGGATAGTTATTTAGTTTGATGCCTTGGATGAGTGACATGTTCTGTATTGTATATATGATTTTATATATATATATATATATATATATATATATATATCACTTTATCGCCGCGTCTATTAATTTATCGTATCTCGTTAGGATGTGGGTAAATTTGAATTCCACTAATTTATCGACTTACCCACTTTCCCGCCTTGGTCCACGAGGTGTCATTGTGAGTCGGCGAGTTCGTGGGTGTAAAGGTGGATTTATAGGTGAGGGACAAGTGGCTAGGATCTCGGCAGTCTGCTCTTATTTTGATAGCTACTCGGTTTGTTTCCATTTTGTTTGGAAAAAATTGTAAACTATCTTGAGAGATATTTTGTGACTTGATTTTGAAGAAGTTTTATGCTTAGGGTTGTATTAAGTAATGCCACGATGGATTTAAATTCGGTAGTCAACATTTAAATTTTAAGCTATTTTCTTGTTTATCAAATGATCAAGTTTTATGAACTATTTAACAGTGATTTTTACATTAATGGGCCGTCGTATGGTATTTCGGATATCTGAGTTGATGACGACCTGCGGCATAGAGGCGTCTTGTTCGAGGCGGGTTCGTTCAAATTTATGTCAATGTATTTTGTTGCTATGCACATTTTCTTTGAGAAACATTATATTAAGAACGTTCAAAGATTTTTCTTTTAAAGTTGTCTGCAACGATGGTGAGACCACTTCACTGATGATTCAAAGTTAAAAGATAAATTTAAATTTACATAAATTATTGTGAAAAGTCAATAGCCATTAAAGAAAAGGATGGATGGAGCAATGAACTTCTAAGTTTTCTCATTCTTTTTTTTTTTAATTCAAAAGTGATGCTATGTTTCCTCATTGTTGTATATATATGCATGTGTTTTTTTGATAATTATGAATCAAACACATTAAGAGTAACTATAGTTATTTGTCATATGGCTTACATTGTCACTGTGGTTGGAATTGACAAATTTAGAAATACTAGTAGATTTACAGGTAATCTAGTAAAAAGAGCTTCTACAAATTTAAAAGAGATAAGGAGTTGGTGTGAGTAACTATACTCTGATTTGTGGGATCTTGTTTATCGGGTTATATTTGGTAAAGTGGAGCATGTGGTAGTAACGGTGTTTCTGTTGCTTTTAATGGAGATGGCCTATTTATCAACATCTTCTTATGGCAATGTTTAAATGTCAATACAAAGTTGTATTAGATCAGCATTCTGGCTATTATTGCTATGATCATTATGAAAATAACGACCACTTTGACCGAGGAGAAAACATTTATCGAAGGCACAAATTTCGAGCATCATCTCTTGCATAGGAATTTCTCGGAATTGGGCAAGAATTGTTCTTCTTGTGGTGTTGATAAGAGGAAGCTATTGACCAATCTTTACAGAGATTATGAGATATCATTGATATAACCATGTTATCAAATTTGATCTCATTAAAGATAATGTCATTCTTATGAAGTCAAATACTCCACAATATACTAACAATTTTAATAATAATCTTGTTATTTTGTATAGATTTTTTTCAAGATTTTGAAAATCAATAAATAAAGAAATCAATAATATGCATGTGTTTTAATATTGATCTATATACTACAAATTTAATGTGGCCGTGTTCAACTTATGAATATTAAAAATAAATTCATGTTTTTAGTTTTCATTTTCGACATATAGTATATTACTAGAACCTACATTGTCATTATATTACTAGAATCATATGTTGTCATTATAACATATTTTAAGATTATCTTATAAGCGAAAATTGGAATTATACTAAAATATATATTAATGTACTTTTAACTTAATATTAGATTTTATCAAATTATTTTCGTATTTTTAAAACAGGACATAAATTGAAACTAATTTCTCAACGTATCAAACTAAATATTTTCACTTAAACGAGAAACAATATTACTCCCCAGTCCCTAAAAGATTGTCACATTTTGATTTTAATGAGTTGAATTTTTTTAATTTTAAACTCAAATAACTTGTAATGTGTTATATATTTGTTTGAAAAAACATATCAATATGTAGTATTTTCAACATAATTTACTATTAATTAGATAAGTTTAATTTAAATAAAAGTTTTGGATGTCCATCAAGGTCATAAAGTTAGTTAATCTTTGACCATGAAAAAAGTAAATGTAATAATCATTTAGGGATGGAGGTAGTAAAATATACATAATGAACAAGATTAAGATTTATTGAACATAAAATATTACATCATCTAAGTAATTGTTCTAGCTTGAAATAGAAGCCTAGATGGAGTGCCTCCCATCACATCTAGAGAAATAAAGCATTGTGAGAGTCTTGATAACTATAATGAGTTCGTTCCAACTTCCATGACGATTGATGAAAAAATGAATGAAGCATCAGTAGCTAATTTCTCAGTTCTAAAACTTGTGGAGCCACCTTAGGTTCACATCTTCTTTTGGCACATAAATTCTCAGGTGGCTTACATGACTAGTAAAAGTTTTCCAGAAGTATTCCATTTCTTGATCGCATATCACAAGTTCTAAATTGGCAAGTTCCTTGACCTCTAATGGTATATCAATTAATCCAGTACATCCCCTCATGTTGAACACCCTTAAAGAACATAATTCACCAATTCTTTCAGTTATATTGTCAATCAATGCACAGTCAGATATGTCGAGGGTAGTCAAGCTTTTAAGGTCTCCAACAGATCCAGGGAGTTCTTGCAATCTGGTACACGAATGAATCCTCAACGCTTGCAATTCTGTCAAATTGCCGATGTCTTCGGGAAGTTCCAGTAGCTCTTGGCAATAAGTGATGCACATTTTCTTGAGGTGAACTAGCTGACACAACTCAGAGGGTAATCTCACCAAGTCCTGACAGTGGTCAATATTTATTTCCATAAGATTCGGCCACATGCTTGGCAAATGAGTGCAGTTCTCAAATGCTTCCCCAATCTTGCAAGCAACCATCGATATCTTTTTCAAATTTCTCAAATTTGGCATTGACCAGTCAAACGAAAAAAATGAGATATAATCCAGTGTAATTGTCTTGAGGCCTTCGAGATGATCCAGTCGTGGCATGTTTAGTTTTGCAGCACAGGAACCATTATTTCTGATGACAATAACTTTTAAGTTTCTCATTCCCTCAATGAACTCCGGCACTGAATACGTTTCAGCATCAAAATTGAGTAATAGAACCTCCACAGCTGGTAGTTGGATGTCAGGCCATACTGAAGAGAACATTTTATCTGCATGCATGAAGTTTACATAAGTAACAAGGAGTCAATTCGATCACACTATTTAAATGCAACTATTCGAGTCTATCTGTTAAGAGCCATACTAAAGTAACTGGAAGGAAAGGAACCTGTGGAAATGGATAATATTTGGGAAGAAAATGTTTGCTGGTTAAGATCAATCCAGTAATTGGGAATCTCATTCCCATTTATGTCCATAATTAGCCTTTTTCTCTGGTTCACAGGCTCTTTGCTACTCAAATGGATTGCTAATTCTCTCAGGAGATCATGCTGTGTAATGAAATGATCATTGCAGTTATCAAAGAGGTCTGCTGCACCTTCCCTGTTGATTTCATTGAAACACAGAAGTCAGAAGCATGGTTTCTTGACACTACAGTAAGAGAATGTTATCATAATTGTTGTAACCTAGCTAATTTTAAGGTTGGATTTTTGTACTATAAGCATGGAGTATCACAAGATGATCATAGTCTCACATAACAAATTGAAACTGTATTGTATGTCTGAGTAGTTCTGACTAAAACTATAAAAAGAGGCGAATGACAAAGGATACAAAATGTTGACAACTAGGAGAAGACATTGAAAACTTACAATCATATGAACATGGATTACTTTCTGCCCCTATTTCATATTGTAAGGAACTAACTGGAAATATGAAATCAAAACAAACAACTTTAAAAATGAATTAGTGAAAGAAAATACTCAGCCCAAGACATGTGTTTCACAAATTTATTAATCAACTACCCAAATTTCGAACACTTCGCACTAGCATTTAGATACAGAGATACCCGCCACTCTGCTTTCAACCAGTTTCTTATGTATCACATAACTTCGCTACACAATAACAAATTTTTATATCTAATCCTTCAACTCTTTAAGAATTGTAAACCAACACTAGAAGTATTTTTTCGAATAAAAATTATTCCTAGAAAAAAGCAAACCTCGCAAGTGTAAGATTAGCAAGGTTTCTGGTATAAAGTTCAAATAGTAAGGTAACAGGACCGGCACCATCTTCAGACAGGTCGTATAATTCTACCCAAATGTCCCGAAGAGTTGTGGCCGAAATCTTTTGTCCTTTGGGAAATAATGCAAGATCCAGGTAACACTCTTTAAGTTGTCCGTCTAATGCATCTATGCTGGATTGCAGAATATGAAGTAGAGAAATGTTAGTGGTGAAAATCGATTCCCAGAACTTCTGAATTCTCTCCACCCATTCTAACTCAGGTCTCCCACATAGTGATCGGCCTACAACTGTAAGGGCCAAAGGGAATCCACCACAACTTCTCACCATCTGAAACAAGATCTCATTAGCTATAAACACTCTTGTGTCAAGATTTATGATTAACTGAAAAAGAACTAAACTCATTTACTCTTCAAAATTTGAACTTATATCTGGACATAAGAAACTAGGAGGCCAAAGAGACTGGGACATAAACATTTATCTTGAATTCCTTTACATATAAGCAGGGCAAAAAAAATGCTAATCCAAACATCTTCGTGAGAAAAAAAAGGATTTTGAAGTGTTGAAATCTTCATCTGCTTCTAGAATAAAATTGGGTTTTCACGAAAGAATCAATTTGAAATCAAAGAAACTCATTTATGTTTACCTTCTGTAGAATATTATCCTGGACATAAATTGTTCGATCCTTAAATGCTGAATGAAGAAAAAGGGTCATTGCATCCTCATCATTCAACAGTTTCAATTTGTATGTGGAACTAAATCTTGGAAAGATGAACCTCGATGTGAGCAAAATCTTGTACTCTGGTATTGGTAAAACAAACTTCTCGATCAAGGACTCTGATTCAGACTGCACATCATCAAGGACTACCAAGGTTGGTCCAGGACATGTAACCTTGAGAAAGTTTTCTAACACGATTCTCGCCTCATCATCACTTTGAAATTGTGGGACATTTACACCTTTACTTTTAACAATCTTCTGTACGATCTCCCTCCATGTAGTGGTTTTGTTAACAGCCACAAAGAAGATGTTGTCTTTATAAATACCTATCCAATTGAAAAATCAAAAGCCGGAAAAAAGTGAAGTTGGTTAACTTTATAAAATGCATGCAAACAGATGCTCCACTGCTGCCAGACCAAAGGCATAGTATACTAAACCCCACTTCAGAGAAGGAAAATTTGGTTCCACATTATTACTTCGAAGATTAGAGAGAACTTCTTAAACTCAAGTACTCCGAATCAAGAATCCATCACAACCACTTCGAATACATGAATATTAGGATATGTCTTGGACTCTTAGATATTTAAACAATCATGACAACGTTGAGTTGAAGACATAGAACACTCAAATTACAAATTCATACATCCAAATGGGAGAGTCAAACCAATTGTAGAGAATCAACTTAACACTTCATTGAACAATGTCCTAGAAGTTGAACTTCCTTGAATATACTAAACCGAATACAAGCATAGGAAATAAAAAAGCATCATATATGTTACCTGAAAAGTTGAATTTATGATAATAATAAACAACAGATCAAATAAATTTTGCAAGTAAAAGAAAAGATTTTACCTTTGATTTTATCATCATTACAAACCCTTTTGGCAAGAGTAGTTTTGCCACATCCTCCAGGGGCAGAAATGGCTACAACTTGATCATCCTTCACAAGCATTTCTTTAACTTCCTGAAGAGGAACCTCAAACCCAACAACAAATTCATTTGATGTGGACAAATTACAAAATCCAGTGAACCCAACTGGACTTATATTCATACAATCACCCTTCACAAGGCCAATTAATTCATCCACCCCAACCCTCACCCTCTTGATCTCTCTGCAAGTATCAGCCTGTACAAAAATCTGGAAAAACCATTGCAACTCTTCTTGCAAATTATCAAGTTTCTTGGCATACTCATGCTTTTTCCAGAATTTCCAATACTTGACTTTAATGCATTTTTGAACCAGTTTTTCACCTTGACGGAGCATATCGATGAACTTATCTGTTTCCTCTTGAGGCCTTTGCAAGACCTTGTTTAACTTGACAATATCATTAAAGATCGGTTTTATAGTGAACATGGTAACTTTCAACTTGTTGAGAATTGGTCTAAAGGCAGCTACTTTTTGGGCAGCGTTGATTACAGCATGATATAAGAAATCAAATACAGGTCCGAGTGCAGCACCTGCAACTAAGCATACTGCCATTTTTTTGTAGAACTGTATGTGCGATTATTATTATTATAAAGTTATTCCAAAATTGTTTCTCTAGACATGGAAATTTCTGTGATCGTTCTTTTTGTTGACCATTTGTGGCCTTTGATTAGAAGTAAACGAGAAGGTAGCTGAGGTGTAAGTTGAGGGATCCAATACGCACATCCAACAAGATTTTTTATCACCGAAACGACTATTTTAACCTCAAGATAATTTCGTAACTACCACACTTACAAATGGGGAGGCAGAAAATTGGGCCCATATTTCACCCCCCAAAACTTACATTATTTTATGTGTGCATAACATCTCGTAGTCAGAACACACAATCTGCACCAATTTTTTTGAAAGGTAATTTAAAATACCCCTGGGCTTAAACGACACAAAAACGGATGAATTATTTAATCTTAATGAATGGAAATCGACTAAGTAGTTCAAGGAGTTCTTTATGAACTCGGAAAGTGATCGATTTGGGTCGAAAAGCTCGATTTGGCGAAATGATCGAAATTGCAATAAATGAAACTCGAAAACGTCTCCATGCGAAATGTCACCACAATTATTATGTCGATAGTATATAACTTTCTGCGGAAGATTTCGTGAAATTAAAAATTTCAAGCCAAAGAGCTTTAATTCAACAACTATTTGGCTTATCTCTATATTTCGTCATGCGGGACCCGAAGAGGCATAACAATTTGGAATAATATCGACATATCGAAACGAAGTATTTATTTAAAGAAGAATATACTTTAATAACACAACGAAACTCCAGTTGCTGAGATTTGCTGGCGTGTAAAATTAACCTAAACCAAACGGAATCTTAAATTTCATCCTCTAAATATCCCACCTACCACCACTATCTCCATCCTCATCCAAAACCTTCTTCTTTCCCCTGGGTCGAAAATTACACCCCCCTCAAAATTTTCTTCCATTTTCTCATCGATTGCCGCTAAACTCAAGATCAAAAGCAGGATTTCCGCTTTCTCCTCTCATCATCTCCTCATATCTAAAAAGAAAAGATTAAATCTTTTCTAGATATTTCTTGAGTTTTGAAGAGTTGACTTTTAAGGATTACGACTTTAGATCTCGAATTTATTACAGTATGTAAATGTTATCTCAGGCATCGTATGTGGATTAATGGTGATTTTGAAAAGATTATCGTTGAAGTCACGCGTAAGTCGAGGTCGACTTTTTATTGCCTTTTCTTAAATTAACCCTAAATTGTAATACGACGCAGAACTTTAATATAAATAAGCTGCAGATGTAATATCGTCGGAGCACTGATGTTATAGACGTGGGCTGGTAAAGTTCGGCGAAGTCGCATAAAGATTTGCAATGTCAATCGATGATGGCTGATTAATTACTGTCAATCGATTGGCTTGATCGACAACGCGCTTAAAGCGTTATTGCTGGGGGTAATAAAGGATTTAATCGAATATCGAGATTTAATGTAAGTCATGACACATAGTTACGCTGAATATTGTGCTGCATACCAACTACGGATGTGCATCGCTATGGCTAAATTGAATCGCGAGATGTACATAACACCTGGGGTTAATATAGATGCTAAAAGAGGTTATTCTACAAAAACGCTGCTATAACGTATAATCTCCTCATCAGTAGCTGTTCTGATCTAAAGACGCCCAGACTAGAGTCATTATTACTACTCGGCTCGGTTAGTACAAATCTCACGATATGGACCTTTCCATATTATGTCAGAGTATATTACGTTGGGTGGATATCTGGGATTATTCGTTACATGCTGTCATGGTGATTATGATCGATACCATGCCAGAAACTTGGATTTATGATTCATATGATTAAATAATCAGATTTCTTTGGGTTATATTACGAGATAATTGAGATTATGATTCATATCATGCGATATTAGTGATTATGATTTATATCATGGATGGGCTAGAATATGATCCATGCGGCGAGATTTCAGGTGACCGCCACGCGCGTCAGCAATACGTGTTTGATCGCTTGTTACTCATGCGCTTAGCGCTAATTCTAGAATCGAGTGCGTCTTTTAAAAGTATATCATGCTGGTACTGCGGATTCGTGGCGCTACAAGATACGCATTATCGGAAAAATGCACGTCGAGGACGGCGAGGCCTCATCCGATTACGCTGAGCGACCCTCATATGTGGTATTATTCGATGCCAATTCCTCTATACGTGTATTATTTGACGCCAGATTCATGCTGTATTATTTGGAGCGGATCTCTACGTAGTATTATTTGGAGCGACCTCTACGCTGTATTATTCGAGCGATCTCATTCGATTTCAGGTGTCAAACCTGCTTCCTTGAATGAATATGCATTAATTGTATTATAAGCTCACGTGGTATAGTATTATGCAACATCGTATAAGAGGATTCTACGTTAGTCAAAGGGACCGTTATTCATCATACAATTTCTATTGATGATAAAGATATTTGCTATTTATATAAGTATGAATATGTATACGCTGGGATCAAGTTCAGCAGATTAGATTCACTCAAATTAATAATGAATTTCATTCCCCACATGGTGTTTTATGTCTAGGTTCTAAGAGGTCGATCACGAGGTCGCTGGTAGTTCGCATTGATAGGTCAGCAGACGAAGATCGTAGACGAGGCGGTGGCGTGCATGTGAATTCCTCACCGCCTCATTTCTCATTGGCCGATTTGTATATCGTTGTGACTGGGTATCAGATTTCATCATGTCTGGACACATACTTTCCCTACGTTGTATTTTGATCTCAGGTATCTTCGAAATAGATAATTGGGCGAATTTGTATGTATTCTCGTTGTTTTATCAGAGCATGCCAAGGCCTTTCACCACTTAATGACAAAACAGTATTTTTATTATTATTAATGTCAAATGGTCTTTTTATGTCATATCCATCGACGCCTCTACATGCGCTGGTTACGACATTAACTCGCGCACACTGCATGGCCAAGTTACAATTTTGCATCGAGCTTAGGTTTCAGCTTTCCTCGTGGTGTCCCCGCAGGGTTACGCGTGCCTAGGTTTGGCATTGTCAAGTTGTTGTCGATATTCGAAGCCTCATGAGTCCGAATTTCTCTTCTCTTCGCTGATCGCTGACCGCCGAGGATGCCACCCGGAAGATTTCGCCGAACCGCGCTGCGGAACACCGGCAGTGAACGCCGAGACGGACGGCATTTGTTGTTATGTGCCCGGCATGTGGCCCTGAGGCTGCTAAATCTACTTAATGTATACTCACGACGTTTATCTCGATAACGGTTCCCATCGTCAGATTTTATTTTTCACTTTGGATAAATGAGTTATGTAGACGCGAACTCGCGCGCAGCCTGAAACGACATTAAGATACGGACGGGCGGTTGAACCTTTGTTGTGAGAAAGCGAGACCAAAAGATGTCGGGAAAGAAATCTATAATGTCGAGTCGAGTCATTGTTGCCGAGGTATTTATGTAAATCTAAGAGTATTGGGCGGTAATCCAGCGAACAAGTGTATAAGATTGTCGATCCTTAGACGCGAAGCAACCTACAAGCGCCCGAAAATCGCGGAAGAGCCGCCGCGATAATTACGATAATGGACCCAGTTGTTAGGTAGAGAGAGGATTAATTTAGTCGACGTGACGTGACCGCCATCAAGACAAGGAAGTTAACGAATCTGTTGGTCTCACGCGTAATGTAATACGAGAAAAGCAAGAGAAAGATGTGTCATTTAATGAAGTCGATATTGAAAATTCTATTCACGGATACCAAGTGGAATCGAGGATGTTCGAACGGGAAAATTTTTGCCGCAAACTTGTTACGATCGATGATCGCTGAGGTTATCGATCTAGATGCATTGAATATGTCAGTACATCCGAAATATTGGAAAAAATTAAATAAGTTAATTAAAGATCCGAAAGACTTATTAAGGATACGGTTGATTTAATGTAACCGAACAAATTGGGATAAAGATGAATATTTTAGTCGATTGTCATTGAAGTTCTAAGTTGCTTTTAAGTTGGGTGAATTGCTGTTGAGAACAGTTGGGAAAAAAAATGAAATTTCAGACTGGGAGAAAGAAAGATGTTTAAGAGTACCTTCATTAATAAAACTGGCATCAGATACATAAAGGCTAATAATTTTAGTGAAATAAAGCGATCTTAGCTTTTATTTTTGATATATTATTTAAATTACGATAAATAGGGGAATTTTGGGAATTTTAACATGATCAGATGAGATCGAAACGATGTCAGCGGTCGCACGTATGATAAAGGCAGATAGTCGCATCTGCGATTTAAACGGAAGCACGGAATAGAACCACGGGAAGGTATGATACGGGAGTATATGTTAAAGCCGTGTGATACGCTGAAGTTCTCTAAATAACCTGAATCGAAAGGAGAAAGTAATTTAAATTAAGATATTTAATTTTGAGAATAATAGTCGAACATCAAAGATTGACAGGCGCACTTGGTTGTTCGAGTGGGGCCGGGTGAAAGTATTACGAAAAGAATGATGATTTTCCAAGATTCGAGCATATTATGTAATTATATATAACGAAGACGTTGACTGAAATTTAAATTGCGGGTTGGGATGAGTCGAGTGTAGTTATAAAGAGGCGACCCCAAATTACGGTTAAGAGACGCGAATAGAATGGTCAGGCGTTAAAGGTTAAACGAGAAAGGTAATGGATTTGATTTCTTCGTCGTGAATGTAGGACTTCACGCATTATCTGGCGCGAGTAAGTGGGAGAAATGTTTGATATCATAATCGTTAAGATGTTGATAACCAGACGATAATACTTGGGAAACCAATGACGGGTGACGCTAATGTTAGTTCTGGGCGATTCAATTAATTGACCACCGATGGTGATGGTGTCGATTAAATCCCTGCGGACAATGGCGTATTAACAAGTACGGTAGAATATAATGGCCGCACCGCAATTCAGAGCAGCTCATCACGGGCGTGAGCACGCGGACTCGTAGTTTTGAGGCGATCGTGACTGGGAATAATTGGTATCACGGTAGAGTAGGTCGCCGACCAACAACTCTAGAGGATACCGGAAAAAAAAATTATACCCATGATTCTCGACGCATTTGGATTCGAAATTTTAATAAGGATAATAATTGACTGTTATGCGTATCTACAAGTTTTCTCTCGTAAGGTTGAATCATGTGGAAGTTTCGTGGTACAAGGCTTCATGGAGCAATTATAAGATTCCTCGCGGATTTTGTAACGGTCACGTAGGACGCGAGTCAAGATGTTAAACGTCAGTTTTACGTGTGCTAATACAAGCGAGGTCGATATCAATTAGAATACAACAAAGGGAATTCATGAATTCAAGGACAAATATTTGGGACGCATGTCAATTTATAAAGGCCTTATCTGAAAAGTAAATGACTATCAGGATGAGGGTATAAGACGACAAGCCAGAAGACCTGAAATAGTAGATGATAATTTAAGAAGAGGAAAGCTTGTTCACTCTGTGAATACTAACTTCCAAGCCAGAAAGTTGTGATGGCACCATCTGGTTATCAAGAGATGTCGAAGTTCTAATATCATTGAAACGAGATTGAGGAAAGGAAAATGACTCTAACGAAATATTTAAAGAACTCGAGGAAAGAACGGAACTTTGATACGACTACCACGTAGAATAAGTTTCCCCATATGTTAAATTAACGGCGAACGGCATCGTGATACGATAATATAGCCAAGCGAACGTGAATGGATTCATAGCATTATACAAAAAGATAGCGAGGACTAAAAGGGAAATGCGAAGCAGCCGCGAATGTCTAACACTTTTGGTAATAATTAACGATACTGGCTGGTACGAAAGCTCGTGAACGGTTACGGACAAGAGAATACGGTAGATTGAAATTTTCAACTAGACTAAATCGAGACATCGGGAGCTTTGTGACATAAAAGCGGATATCAGATAGCCATTGAGCTAAGAATAGTCGTTTCCTACAAAGTATTATCGCTGCGCCGTTAATCGATCGTTAACATCAGAGTAATGGATGATATATATACGCATGTCATTGAATTCATCATGCTGGAAATCGGATGTCGATAAATCACGGTAGCATTCGTAAATATATGATTTAACCAGTCAGTGGTATATATGCTATGGAGAAATCGGTATAATGATAACTTTATGGTTATGATGTTGGGCGGCATGACACGGTGTCGATATAAATGAACGAAAGTGCGCAAGTGAAAACACGATATCGACCCTTATACGACGTATTTAAACTACGACGGTACGAGAATGGTAAATGAACGTATACGGCGATGTACGCCGTGATTGACGAAAGCGATGCTGACGCTATATACACACCGCAAGTTTGTTATCGATATGACTATACTTGGCTTAAGTTGGTGTTTCAAGAGGTACATATGCTGGAATTACGGTTGTGGGGTTATCTGACGTGTTATATGTTAGTTGTATCAAACTCATGATTTAATACTCTATAATGGATGCCAAGATAATCGCACAATTTGACGAAATAGTTTTGATAAGAGAATTTATTTGCACATTAACGAACTGAGCAATAATAACGAAAGGAGCATGATTAATAATTTAATTCATGAGCTGATACCGACCGATATCAGATATTGGTATTGGATTTTGAGTGGTATTATTGATAGTTGATTTATGATATTAATAACACGATAAATATAAGCTGCGGGCGCTGGGGCGTAATATGATACGAGGACGATATCGTGAACAATAGATGAATGGTAACGACATGATATGATTAGATTGTGTAATATCCACAGTAGTGAATAGTCGTAAGTACGCTAAGTAATGTATTTACGCAGCAAGACACGATCTCCGTCAATGACTATGTTGGAAAATGCGATCATGCATAAAGATGTCATGATATTCGCACAAAGAGTACTGAAAAGCCGCCGAGTCGGGGACGATAAGAAAAATAGAGTCTTAAGTAAATTTCGAGGACTTAAATTTTATAAGGGTGAACGAATGTCTACAATTATTACAGATATAAGTTTCTCGTGAGTATTGGGCGAAATTAAAAATTTCGGGGAGCTGAAGAGTCGGGAGAATTCAACAAATTTATTTAACTGGTCCTATATTTCGCTCATGCGACCAAGATAAGATAAATAATTTTGGAATAATATCGAGCATCGAAACAGTAATAGACGAGAGTAATATACGCCTCGTGAATAACACAACTGAATCGGTTTCACAGATTTAAGCGCTGGGCCAGAAATTAACCGAAACCAAACTAACTTAAATTTCATCCTCTAAATATCCCACCTACCACCAATACCCCATCCTCATCCAAAACCTCTTCTTCCCCTCTTGGGCCGAAAATTTGACACCCCCCTCAAAATTTTCTTCCATTTTCTCATCGATTGTCGCGAACCCGCATCAAAGTCGTGGATTTGCTTTCTCCTCATCATCCTCCTCATATCTGTGTAAGAGCATTAAATCTTTTTTTGAGATATTTCTTGAGTTTTAAAGAGTTGACTTTTATGGATTTTGTCAATTTTGTATCTTGAATTTATTATGCATGTAAATGTTATCCGAGTATCGTGATGCGATTGGGTTTTTGCTGATTTTGAAAAGATTATCGGCTTAGAAAGCATGCAAGTCAGGTTGACTTTTATTGCCTTTCTTAAATTAACCTTAAATTGTAATATGATGTTGTAGAATCCTTTAATATAGTTGTTTTCGTATAGAATTACTGGCTCGATATGGATAAGTAGTAGATCAATGAGAAAGTTCGGTGAGCTTCGTATAGCATTTAGCTTGAATCGAGGTTGCATTTTATGGATTAATTGGGCTTGTCAATCATCATTTGACGATTAGAACGTGCTTAAAAGTGTTATTGTCGGGGTAATAAGCGCGACGACCGAATATCAGATTTTACGGTTGGCGACAGAACAGTTACGTTGAATATTAAAGTTGTGTTTCAATCATGGGGATAAGACATCGCTAAGGGTTGTAAATCTGAATCGCGAGACGCGTATAACACTCCTAGGTTAATATGTGATGCTAAAGAGGTTATTCTACAAATGTGTTATAATGTATAATTTCTCAATAGAGTCAGCCCGGATCTAGCACGGTGACCGCCTAGAGTCATTATTATCGCTTCGGGCTCGGCGCTGAAGACAAATCTCACCCATATGGACCATATATATTATTATGTCAGATATATTACGCGTGATACCGGATTATTCGACATGCTATTGTATGATTATGATCGATACTATGTGTAAACTTTGATTTTATATCCATATGATGAAAGAATGATCAGTTATATTACGATAATCGAGATTATGATTCATATCATGCGATATTAGTGATTATGATTTATATCATGGATACCGCGGTTGGCGATTCATGTTATGAGATTTTGCGGGGATCAGATAGCCGCGCGAAGGTCAGCTACCGGGAGCGCGTTTGATTTGCTACAGGTTACTTCATGGAAATGCTGCTGACCGACCGGGAGGTTCGGGGCGCGCATATTACAGGGTAAATTTCCGTGGATTCGTGGAGTGCTCAAAGCGATACGCATTATCGAGGGCGTACTGGGTCGATAATTTTGGCGCGAGGCCTCTATCCGACATGCTGAGCGATTCCTCATACGCTGTATTATTCGAGCGGATTCCCATATGTATATATTATTTGGACGTATTCCCTTACAGGCGTATTATTCGGAAGTTTATCTCATGTGTGTATTATTTGAGTGCTGATTCCTCATTCACGCCTCTCACAGGTCGAACCGTTTTCCTTGAATGAATATGCATTAATTATGATTATAAGCTCATGTGTATGTGACATGATCAGAGGCAGATTCTATGAAGTCATGACCGTTATTCATCACAGGGTCTGCCATTTATAAGCATACGTTATTTATATAACATGAATTTCAGACAAAGTGATCAAGTCCGCGCAGATTTGTATTCACTTTAGCAACAATTCCCTATTCTCTGGCTGCTTTTACGCCTGCGTCGTAAGAGGCCGATCACGAGGTCGCTGAGAGTTCGCATCGATAGTCAGCAGATCAAGATCTAGATGAAAGTACAAGGCATAGAATTCCCATCACCATTTCTTTGTTGCTCCATTTGTATATCATAGATCGTGTATCAGATTTCATCGGTATTCCATTGTCATACTTTCCTATGTC
Organism: Lithospermum erythrorhizon; assembly: GCA_019722365.1. NCBI lineage: Eukaryota > Viridiplantae > Streptophyta > Magnoliopsida > Boraginales > Boraginaceae > Lithospermum > Lithospermum erythrorhizon. The sequence goes on along the minus strand of JADFUC010000311.1, from coordinate 8,633 downwards.
GTATTTTGATTCTCAAGCAGATCTTTGAGTTGTATAATTGGGCGGAATTTGTAATATGCGGGTTCGTTGTTTTATGCTGTTAGCTCACCACCACGGACAAAAGCGTATTTTTATTACGATAATGTCAAACGTAAGTCTTTTTATGTTGTTATCCATCGATCGCGCCTGCATATTGCTGACCTTAACCCGCAATGCACACCTGTGCGGGTCATACACCAAGCCATTTGATTTTTTTTTTTAACTTATAAGTAACACCCTAACTTAAAGTTAGCTCACTTATACGTCACAAATTTATTTTGACTCGCTTTGCCTAACATAGTTTATAATGAGGATTTTTCTACGTGTTTGGATAACAATAACTTATAATTTGATTAAAAAAAATTTTTTGAGTCAGAGTGGTCAAGTAACTTATAAGTACAACTCATTTAGATATCTCTTTATCTTATAATATAAATAAATTAAGAATTTTAATATTCAAAGAATAAAATTAATTATAATTAAAAAATTATATTTTATGACTAAAATATAACTTTTTATTTTTTTTAAATAAAGTAAAATGCTAAAATTTGGTACGACTACAACCCGGATCTTTATGATTATTAAACGGCGATAGCGATAAAAGTTAAATATCAAGTGATAACAAGAATGATTTTATCAAACTAACTTGTGGTTGAGTAAAAAATTAGAAAAATAATTGGGAATTGCAATTTTTTTAAAATCAAACTCATAAGTTACTTTCAACTTATAAGTTATATGTTATAATTGCTAGTCAAAGACTTCATTTTGGTCAAATCAACTTCAATAAGCTTAGCCAAACACTGTCCTTATGTCCACTCTATGTAAATGTAGTATGGATAAGTTCTTACATCCCTCAACATATATTCCAAAGATTTTTTTAGTTCGAGAGAAAATTGAGTAATTACAACACTAGTCAACATTGTCTTTTAATTTGTAGTACCTCATTTAGATTAATTATTTGCTTCAATGCCAAATCCTTTATGAAAACACCAAAATGCTATTCCGACCATTCCTTCTTCATTTTGCTATTCTTCTTCTAAATTTACAAAAAATTACACAACCAATTTACCCATAATCTTTTGATAGAAAATTCACAAACTTTTAACAAATTCATCTAGAAATCCAAAAAACTGAAGAAATTAACAAAGAATTGAAAAACTATCAATAATGTTATCAAATAACCCTAAAATTGAACAAATCAATAAACCTAATTAATTTTTTTTACACAATTTCGAATTGAAACTCAAAGAATCGACATTTCGTTTACCATATAGGAAATCGGACTGCTGAATATGCCTTGAATCAATTTTGCCATCAAGTAAATCAAGAAGCATCGAGACTTCGCGGATCGGACTCAAACTCCGGCACAAGTCCCAAAGTCAGCGTATTCGTAGTCCAGAGATTGTTCGACTGCTCGGGCGATGCGGGTTCAAACTCAAATCTCGACGAATTTTGCAGGTGGTTCTCAAGGCTCTCGAGGCGGTTTTGGCCTATAAATACCCTCCACTGTTAATCTTAATCCTAAAACTGACAAGTGTGAGGATATTATCAGAAGATTGCTCTTTCGAATAAGTCTTTGTTATTCTATTCTCCTAAATAAATAGAAAAATGAGTTTGTATTCATTTGTGTTTCATTCTTCTTAATAGCGCTTATCTACACAAAGTCCTCATGAAGTTATAGTTAGTTTATTCTATACTTTCAAGTCCTATAGTATAGTTTAGTTTATTCTATACTTTTGAGAGCATAATTTGCTCACCTAAGAGCTAGTTTTATCTAAAGTTTGAGAGCATGTATATGACAAAGATCTTGACCAATAAATTGTTGTTGAAGCAACGTTTGTTTGGGTTAAGAATGTTGAAAGGTACATCTCTTAAGAATCACCTAGATCATCTTAATAATATACTATTTGATTTGTATAATATAGATATTAAGATTGAAGATGAGGATGCTACCTTGATATTATTAGCCTCGTTACTAATGTCATATGAGAACTTTAGGGAGTCTGGTGACAACACAAAGATTCGTCCTCATGATGCACTGGGCTTCCTAACACTAGTCGTTCGTGATACCCCGTGGAGAAGTTCTAAAGCCCGGAGGGGTCTAAGGCGCCTAATAGCGCAATTACTTTAGGTCAGTATCGAAATTAGATCGGCCCCAAGACGCTGGGACGAATGTGAAAAGTCTCCCTGGAAGGATACTATCGCCATTGTCAGCGGTGGTATGCATTTTGTAGAGGACATGACCTTAGTTGCTGATGCTCATACATTTTATATCGATGTGTGGATTCTGGATTCTAGATCATCATATCATATGTGTCCTAGGAGGGAGTTCTAAACGTATAAGCAGCTCGACGGTGGCATTGCTTCATTGGCCAATGGTCTCTCGCTCTCAGTGGAAGTTAGGATTGACTCCTTTAGAATTACGATACATGATGGTAGATTGTACATTGAACAAGGTTAGACATGTGTCCTACATGACTATGAATTTGTTATCTCTCAACAGAATCACCCGCCTTTAGGTCGCACCGGTGTCGTGTAATCGCCCCAAATCCGACACCGATGGATGACTCAATTTTAAAAGACACCTGTCTTGAAACAACTCAATAAAACAATATACAACGGACAAGAACAATTTTTAAGAAAAAGAATTCATCGTGGTATTCCTAACCACATATCAACAACCAACACATACAACATATATCTCCCAAGTACAAAAATGAATAATAACAAATTTAAAATCCCAAAATGACAACTATACAGACAACCGAACTACAATCCAAACAAAATAATGAGACTGTGAGGATCAACTGCCACCCGCCGCTCACCTAAGCTCTAAAGCACAATCACCCGAACAAGCCCGAAGACGGAACAACACCACCTGTCAACCTAGCAATGAAATTGCCGCCCATAGCGAATAGGGTGTAAGTCAAGCTTAGTGAATATATATATCTCAAGAATGAAATTAACCTCCAATCACGCATAGTGTACCAAAGTAGTTGATATCGCATACAATAGGTAAGTAGTACATAATATTATTCAACTTATGATCTTAATATAAAGTCATTGGCAATTTCATTATCATTTCGTATATTCATAAATTCGTCACTAGCATAACATTCCAAGATGATGGCAATCAACAATAACATACGTACATTTCAAGAAAGACTGTAATAATACGCAACAATCACTCGACTTTACTCTATCAACTGACAAGGACGACATCACAACTCAACAACTAATCAACTCAGCAACTCAATCAACTCAACAACTTTATCAACTCAACAACTCAACAACTTTATCAACTCAACAACTCAATCAACTCAATCAACTCAATATAAATCCGGATTTCTACAACTAATGCGCATATAATCAACCTCAACCTGCAGGGAGAAACTTATGCCCGTCGACATAAGCTATCACCGAATCGTAACGAGGTACTTAAGCAAAATACCGCACTTATACCGGTATAAAATACTTCCGGATAATACAACTCAACAACCATCAACAACATATACAACTCATCCTAATAATGACTCAACATCACCTCAAAATAATTCGCATTTACCTATGAGACCACAGACACAACCCAACAACTCAACCCACAATTCATATTCAACATATAATTTAACACAAAATCATATACATACACATATCCGTAATCAAGTAGTTAATCAACACCCGTGAGATAAATACTCACCTTGGCTAGCAAATAATAGCGCCCCGCCTAATTAGTCCACGTGCCTCTTCCCACGCTCAACGCCTTAGATGATCGAGAGATGAAGAACAAGATTATGTAGTGAATCAGAACAAAGATTCCACCAAGAAAATTAAAAAATCAAGTGGAGATTGCCAAGTGGGGGTCGGCCTTTGGGAAGAAAGGAGATGGTTAGGTGATTTCGGATAATGATGAAATGATAGTGGAGGTAGCGGGAGATATTTCTAGGCGCAAGGTCTCATTTGGTTTTCGGTTTAGTTTCTCGTCTCGGTTTAATAACACAACTCGAACATAAACTTAACTTCTACCCCCAAATAATATTATAATAATGCACATACGGAACGGGTTATTACAGTCTACCCACCTAATAAAAATTTCGCCCTCGAAATTTCCCAACTCAACAACCACGAGAAAGACCCACAGAAACAACTCGAAGTCATATAGTACGTAAAACAAAACAACTTACCCCCTACCGCTGGTAACAAATTCCTCATATCATCCCTAATGCCCCATGTTGCCTCCCTCTACCCGCCGATTCCTCCACAACATTTCTACACCAAGGCCACCACTTTGTTCCTCCTCCTCAATACCTTTCCTTCCGATCGTTAATCCTCACAAGCCCTTCAAAGGTAAGCATCCTCTTTAAGTTCCACCGGTAGCGAGCTAACATTGTGCGACTTATCCGGAATATACTTCCTCAGGCACGACACATGGAATACATTGTGAATTCTCATCTAACTCCGGAGACAACACTAAACGGAAGCTACTGGTCCCACTCTCACACTTCAAACGGTCTGAATATAAATCTGGACTCCAACTTTCCTTTCCTCCCAAACCGCATTACTCCTTTCCATGGCGATATCCTCAAAACACATGATCTCCAACTTCGAAGGACAAGTCCACCCGCGACGACAAGATATTCTTCCGTCTCCATCCCCGAAATTGCCCCTCATCGCTAGACAACCCCGATCCGCTTCTATCGAATTTTCAACTAACTTGGAACCATAGACTTTCTCTCTCTCCCATTTCGTTCAACAGACTGGAGTCCGACACTTCCGCCCATACAACGCCTCAAATGGTGCCATCTGGATACTAGCATGAAAACTATTGTTATACGCGAACTCCATCTTAGGCAACTCATCATCCCAACTACCGGAGAAACTCAGAACACAAGCCCGTAGCATATCCTCCAAAGTCTGATTGTTCTCTATTGCCCATCTGTCTAGGGATGAAAGATGTACTTAACTCCACTCTAGTCCCCAATGCCTCCCAAAACCCCTCCGTAATCTCTCGGGGCAAATCTCGGTGACGAGGTCCCGAAATGATTCCACACCAGACCCCACGCATCTCACAATCCATCAACATACATCTCGCTTAACCTCTTTGGTCCACTGTAGATCTAATAGTAAGAAATGAGCCGACTTCGAGTAGCCTATCCACAATCGCCCATCCATCATTTCGCCGACGACCTAGGAAGCCCAAAACAAAGTCCATGGTAATATTCTCACACGCCCACCTCAGAATGTGAAAGAGTCTCGCAAATAACTCAAGGGATGTCTATACCCGCCTTCACCCGCCGACAAACCAAACACTTCGCTACGAACTTTGCGATTTCTCTTCATTCCCGGTACCAAGAAGTCAACCTCAAATCCCTATACATCTGTATACTGACGACAAGTATAAGAAGCATTACGAGCCCCGCCAAGAATCTCTTTCTTCAACTCATCCAAATACGTACACATAACCCCAAGCATCCATCCCTCGTAGCCCACCTTGTCAACCGTAAAATCTACCTGTCCCCACTTTTTACTTCCCTACCGATATTCTCAGAGCCTCTCATCCGCCGCAACTCCAAGATACTGGCCAAAGAGTAATCGGCTCTAACCTTCACATAAGCCAATAACTCACCATTGCTAAAATCAAGCTCAACCTGCCGCCCATCTATGCTGCCTCCTTCGCTTCCCTTCCTAATTAGAGCATCTCGCTACTATATTCGCTTCTCCCCGCGATATTCGATTGTCACATCATAGTCAGCCGATAAACTCCATCCATCTCCTCTCGCCTCAAATTCAGCTCTCCTCAAGGCTGGTAGGTACTTCCGACTTTGTGACCAAAGTGAAAATTTAGCATCTAACCCCCCATACAAGTAATGCCTCTACATTTAACGCAAAACAATCGCCGCCAACTCAAGATCACGTGGTCGGGTGGCTCCTCCCTACGGTTCCTCAACTCGCCGAGAAAGATAAGCAATCACTCTCCCATTCTGCATCAACACACAACCCAACCCCTAGTACGGAAGATCACTGTGATCACTTAAACCCTGCACTGGACGGTAGAGCTAAACCGCCAGTAGTCAACTTTTGCCTTTAACTCCTTGAAACATCTCAAACTCTCATCCCAAATAAAAGGAACTCCCTTCGTGGTCAACCTGGTCATTGGAGTGGCAATCAACGAGAAATCTCTAATAAACCTCCTGTAATACCCAACCAAACCCAAGAAACTCCTCACCTCGGTCACACTCGTAGGTCACTCCCAATTACTCACACTGTGAGGGTCCACACCAACAGCCTTCACCGATATAACATGGCCCAAGAACTGTACTTTCTCCAACCAGAATTCACATTTACTAAACTTAGCGTACAATTGGTGCCAATGTCTCCAACACAATCCGCAAGTATCTCTCGTGCTCCTCCGCATCACTCGAGTAGATCGTATCATCACACAAACACAATCACAAATCGTCTGTGAACTCCTTAAACACCCTCTCTCGCTTCATTAAATCCATGAACGCTGGCTGGTGCATTAGTCAAACCCAAATGGCATTACCATAAACTCATAGTGCCCATACTTGATCGAAGTTGATTTGGGAATGTCACTCCCTCCTTAATCCTCAATCGGGTAGTACCCGTATCTCAAACTAATCTTCAAAATACTGCACCCCCTTTAACTGTCAAATAAATCATCTATCTCGGCAACTGATATCGGTTCTGAAGGTCACTTTATTCAAGTGCCCGTGAATGATACACAACCTCAAACACTGTCCGGCCAAATCCCTTTATCAAGTAGTTCCCGTGAATTGAGTCTTCAACTCTCTCAACTCATTGAGCCATTCTATACAAATAAATGTAGACGGGTGCACTTTAACTACCTCAATCGCAGAACTCCACTTCTCTCTCCGGTGGTAAACCCGTCAACTCCTCCAAAAATACTCCACATACTCACCTGACAACTCCTCGCACATCCTCTAACCTGTTCTCCTCTCCAAGCCCACCACATACCCTAGATACCCAAAGACAAACTTCTCTTCATCAACTTTGGCCTCCAAAGCGTCGAAATAAAACTCTGATGGGCGCACCTTCCTATCTCCCTCAAACACAATATCGCCCACCCGACTAAAAATAATCTCCTAAGGATACCAATTTTGGCGTGATGTCTCCCCAACCAAATTCCATTCCCAAGATAAGATCAAATCTACTAACTCAAACGGAAAGAGATCCACAACTAATCGACATTCACCTTAAGGGACAATCTTTATATACATGTCTAACCTCAACCCGACCTCCCAACCGGTGTCATAATATTATGTGAACAAGTAAAGACTCCCACATAAAGAGATATCCACAAAATCCGGGAAATAAAAAAGAAATGAGTAGGTCCGTAATCAAAAAGTAAATCTAGCCTCCGTGATTACAACGACAAGGTACCTGGCCACGACTCATAGGAGTATCCTCGTGCCTCCTCCCCCGAGTAACGGCACTGGATCCGGCCTCTACTGGAAGACCGGCCTGGCCGCTACCCGCCAAGCGCTCCCCGGGTACCTAACTCCACCACCCCGAATTCCCACGGCCTTCAAATCGCCCTCTTCTACTCCTACGATACTCCTCCCACGCATCAAGGCTGTGAAGATGTAATCGCCCGCCCACTCGAATACCGAGGACAATTCCCGCAATGTGTCCGCATCACGACATCGAAAAGCAAATCATCTCTCTCTCTCCCGACAACTCAATTCTATGACCCATCTCGCCCATAATAACGGAAACATCGACGTCACCGAACCCCGTGGACGCTCTAAGATCCACCCGTGATCCGCATGCATATACCCGGCACGGAAGAAGCCGCACAGCTCGGCAGTGGGTGCACCGAAACTACTCGGGCTGGACGAGTCGGCTGAAAGGTCCTCCTCCGAACCTCGAACTGCATTTATCCACCTATACCGACCGCCTCAGGCATCTTCTTCGAACCCTCCGGGCTCGTGCTCACCAATTCCATACCACTTTCAATGCAATTGCCTCAACTCCGTGTGGAAACCGGTGAAAGTCATCAAGGATATATGGTGGCGAATCTCCCATATCAACCCATCTCGGAATCTAAGAATCCTCTACTCCTCGCCGGGTGCATGCTGGTGCCAGCGACATAACTCACTGGGTCCGCCTCGCATTCTCAACAGATCGATCACCCTGAGTCATCAAAATCAGATCCTCTCTAAAGCAGCCATGTGGGTACTCATGCAATAATTTTCTCGAATAGCTTATAAAAGCCCCAAGTCACCTAGTCTCCCCTCTAGCAATGAGATACCGCAGTTACCCCACCACCGCGAGCACTCTCATGTACCAGAGGTGGCGAACTTGACCCTCAGCTCACCCTCAATACCCATGGGCTCGAAAATGGTCTCCAAATCTCTAATAAACTCGATCGCATCAATCGGTGAACCCACTCCAAGGAACTTTGGGGGATCTCTCTTCAGAACCGGTCAAAAAGCATCAATATCGCCTCCCGCCGGATCGACATCCGCGGCTTGTACCAAATCCTCTCAATACGAACTCATCCCCATCAACAGTGGTCAATCGAAATCGGTGTATCTCGAACTCTGTAGCAATACGTAACTGAACGAAGTACTGAT
>JADFUC010000399.1:0-17450 GCA_019722365.1 Lithospermum erythrorhizon | reverse complement strand
AACTAAAAAACACAAACCTGCATAGACACATAACCACGTACCGCCAAAAGCGAAACCCACGCCTGGCTATCAGTAAAATCAGAACGACCCCGCCTGTGTCGCACGCTTCTCGTTGGGAATCGCCCCAAATCTGACACTGCACTACCAATCGACGGATTACTCGATTTTGAAGTGAAACCTTTCAAACAACTTAACAAACAATATAAATTAATAACGACAACACTTTTTAAGCAGGATCTATCAGGGTATCTAACCATTACACCTAACATACAACATAACTCCATGGTACAACAATGCAACTCATAAATAACAAGTATCTCAAATAACAACTTTGCTGCATAACAACCACAATCCAACAAAATAAAGAGATCATGAGGATCAATCCGCTAATTCGGCCACCTATAAACAACCCAAGAACCCGCCGAAAAACAACACCACCGTCAACCTAGCAATAAATTGCCGCCTATAGCGAATAGGCGTAAGCCGCTGCCTAGTAAATATATCTCAAGAATAAACAACCTCCAATCACGCAAGGTACCAAAGGAAATACGCATACGATAGATAAAATGTACATTTATATTATTCAACTTAGATCTTAATATAAAGTCACTAGCGCTTATTAATATTTTCATATGGTCATAAATCGTTATACAATGTAATTATCCAAATGATGGCAATAAACAATAACATACGATATCTCAAGAAACCGTAACACGCACAACCAATCGAATCTCTACTTCATCCAATGACAACACGACACCACAACCTCAACGACTAGGCAACTCAGCAACTCAACAACTCAACAATAGTATCAACTCAACAACTCAACAATAGTATCAACTCAACAATAGTATCAACTCAACAACTCAACAATAGTATCAACCTCAATCTACTCTATCAACTCACAACAACTCACAACTCAACAATCCTACAACTCAATATATAAGTCCTGGCTTCTACAACTAACGCTAAAGATATAATCAACCTCAACCCGTGTGAGTAAACTTATGTCTGGCCGACATAAGCTATCACCTAATCGCAACGAGTACGAAGAATCACCTAATCAAGCACAGTACGAGGTACCACCAAATCGTGCTATAGAACGAAGCAAAGATAATGGACAACCAACTCAACTGACAATATCAACTCAAACACAACTTTTCCTAATACGACTCTACAACTCCCTCAAAACACATGACGATTCATGCTAATTTCACAAATACAACTCAACGACTCAACCCAAAATGCATAACCAACATATAATTCAACACAAAACTATATATAAACATACATATCCGTGAATCAAATAGTTAATCGGCATAATCATGTAGAGATACTCACCTCGCCTACCTAAACAAAAATCTCCGCCAAGACCATCAGCTGACCTTTTCCGCGATCAACGCTTAAAACATTCCAATTATAATTACTACTTTCTTTATAACACAACTAGTAATATATAAATATTCTACCTATATATATAATCTCATCGATAATTTCAAAATAACCCAACAAAAGTTCTGTCACCTTATTCCAACTCAGTTCGCAACCTTTCCTATTAATGATCGAGTTCCAATTACTAGTTTCAAAGGCCCTAACGTCTGATATTAACAACTAATCATCACATTTCTAACCATCTTAATCTCAAATCAATTCACTATTCAACTTACAAAACTTGTAATATCCGAACATTCTCTAATCACCTAAAATCGCAAATTACACCTCAAAACAATCCTAAATAAAGTCCACGAGTACACTTCTAATATTTAAAAACCCATTTAGAAAAGTCAACAAAAAGTCAACTATAATCTCAACATTTTCAACTTACAACCCGATACAATTATCAACTCTTATATGATAATCTAAGCTTAAACGGCGGCCCTATAACATAATAAATATCGAGGCTCAAAGTCAACTCCAAATTCCCAAAAGTCAACTCAAATTCCCAAAAAGTCAACTCAAATTCCCAAAAGTCAACATCCTCAAACTCAAGAAATACTCCAAAAGATTCAATTTTTCTACCTTAAAACGTAATGACTCGTGAAACTCTCCAGAAATGGCACAAAGCTCGCAAAACGAGGAAATAAATGGAAGAAATTTTGAGGGAAAATAAGAGAGTTCGTCAAGCTCAATAAAGCAGTTAAGAAGATGATAAATGATGACAAAGTACGCGGATAGTATAAGAAAGTATCAAGTCCACAAAATATCTCAAGAGTTCCTCACTTTCTGCCTGACGGCTTAGTTTCTCGCCTCGGCTTAACAACACAACTCTAACAAAAAATTCTAAAATTTTAACCCCAAATAGCATTACAATAATACTCATTAATGAAATCCAAGTTATTATTGCACTGATGTCACGGCTCAAGTATCTCTCTCGCTCTACAGATCTGAAACCTTGATTTTTTATCGAAGTTGGTACTCAACTTCCTTCAAACTCTTTGAACACTCTCGAAGGCTTTATGTTTACGCTCAGCCAGTATATATGTGAATCATAATCACGAGTCACCCATGAAGCTTATAAAGTATGAAATTCTTGTAAACAGGTTCATCGGGTCCGCATTACTCCTGTCTATGATTTCAACAATTTCGCTCCCTTCACAGTTCCAGTGAAGCGGTGACTTGGTCATCTTGCCCATCAAGCAATTTACTCGCATGTGTCAAATATTTCAAATTCATCCAAATGCGTAATTATCCGCTCTAAGTCTTTCCATGGGGTTTGTCACTAATGCGACTCAAGCCCAGACGCCACAATGTAATGATCTAACCTATTCTGCTCTCAATGTTCACGTTATAGGACCTAGTTTCGTGTCTAACACGATAGCCCATTATCAAGCGTAGCAGTACCATAAATCATTCCATTTCGAAATAACGCAATATCGCATTTATTGAAATTGAAAAGTCATCCAAAGTTAAACGAAACGGAAGTAATTATTTACCAAAGTATAAATGTAAATGTTGTTCAAAAACAAGATTTAAGTCAGAGGTAATGCTAATTTAGTAGACCCAGCCAGAAGTAGCCAACTTTTGATCCATTACCGTCCTCATGTCCACTTCGCTTTTCTCCAACTGCCTCTATTCTCGCAGTGCTGCACATTTCGACAAATATGAGTACCCGACCCGGTGTCTAACACCCAAGTATCGAGTAAGAAGTTTCTAGAGTAATAACGAATACCAGAGTCGGTACTGGTAGTAGTTCCATTCTTTCTTCCTCACAACTACTTCTTAGCCTGCCTAAAGGCCCCATGACCCCACAATCATGACATCTTATCATTCTTCTAGCATCCTTCTGACGCCAGGTTTCCATGTTTCGCTATGTGCTCCCTTCCACGGTCGCTCTTTGAGATTGTTCTGTTTTGTATCAATGCAATGTAGTTAGTAGCTTGCCTTCCCAAGGTTCTCGCTCAACATTGTGAGATCATACTACAAATTCATAACTACATACGGAACCCGATGCATGTCAAGTTCATCACAAAGTTGCCGAACGAAGTCGCAACGACTGGTGACATGTCTACCGCCAGCCTCGAGACAAAGTAGCCGAGCAAGTCTAGCTTTTCACCAGCCCTATCATCTTTGGCGACAATGGGACCCACGTGCTGTTCGCCCCATCTTACAATCAACGATGGCACAAATAGTGTCGCACTTTATTGCGTGGCCGCTTTTTGGAATAACTTTCGAAGCTCGGCGATACGCCTCAGAAGCACCGGAGCATTTTTAATTCGAATCTAAAGACTGCCTCCATGTTTGCCAACATTGTGACATTGACACGTAGCGCCATCCTTATGTCAGTTGATAAGAAAGTCGCTTCCTACCACCTCTTCGTGTTCCGGAAGCTTCCGTTAGCACATATTCGGTTCTTTCCGACTTGAGAACTATTCTCAAGTTCCTAGCCCAATCAGGAAGTTAATGCCATTTAGTTTGCATTTTTCCAATGTGGATCGGAGATTTTTGAGTTATTAGTGTTGGAGGTCACTTTGATTACAAAAGATACGTAAAACAATTAATAATTCAGTTTTATTTTATAAGAATGTTCTAATACAAAATAATGTAACATAAATACTAAGCATATAATCCCACCGAAAACACAGTATAGCTCAAGACTATACGATTGAATCTCATCATATTGGTAGTGTCATACACTAATTATGTTTAACATAATCCTTGACGTCACTAAAAGTTCGACACGACTTTATTAGTGACCTCTTTTATTCACGGTCCGATGTCTTGACATCATGCACCCTCTGGGCAACCAAAACTACCGATAACAATTCGTAATGGACAGCTTGAAGCGCAAGTCTCGACTGGGAATCGCTCGATCTCTCCCCATCGGTAGGAGCATCCTGTAGACCTAACGTATTCATACCAACACGCCTCGCTCGCCCAAGCGACCGCCAATTCTAATTTTAGAGTTTGGCGATGTCACATTTAAATCACGTGATTGGGCTATACTTAAGAATACTTACGATTATGCTAAGATATATATTTTATCAAGATAAATTTATATCACATCAATCATAAGACTAAATATAACACTCGAGATACATGCCAGACTTACGAGAAAAAATACTAAACTTACTAGTTCTTAACTACGTTAACTATTTTTCAAGTAAATGACTCTTACTGTCTCCATCTTTTAATTATATTAACAGTTAAATAATTAATTCACATGTCATTCATTTATAGAAAACTATATGCCGTATTTCTTGTATGTAAATGTTTACTATAAATCTATGGCATCCATCAATATATTCTTAAACATATATTATACAGAACAAAATTAATTTTCTAAATTATATTTATATTAATGATAAAGTAATGATGAGTAAATTGAACAAGTACATATCCATCAATCGAATTATATACTATTTTTTAATTATTAAATAATATAAACAATTGCTTATTAAAATTCGTCTCCGAATTTTATGTCATTATACAAGTATTTAACTATCAAATAATGTTAATACTTATATCTAAATTAAATATTTTTTTGAAAATTATTTATTTATAATCCAATTATTTTCATTTAACAAATTAAGCTAATTTTAATTTAATTAGAAATATTTAATTGTGAATAGAATTAAATTGAATAAATTAACCCCTGAGATAAAATTAATTTCAATCAATATAACGTATGTCCGAACATCTTAACGAGCCGAAAGTCCAACTCAACGATAAACGGCCAAGCCAAAGATCGTCTGACATAAGTTCGAACCCTAGGGTTCAAAAACCCTAGGATTCGAAAACCCCATTTCCATACTCATGGACGCGCTGGACAAGCCACACGTTGTAACATCCTAAGTGGGTGATGAATTTAATTTTTATACTTTTAATTAATTAATACTTTTTCGTATACAACAATTAATCAAAAATTATTTAATATTACAATATATTAATTTCGAACTGACTAACTATTAATCATATTTAATCGATATTCATGCATAAACGGTTACAGATTAACATAAAGTTAAAATATAACATATTAACTTATGAAATTTATGACTATATTAATTACATAAATACAATTCAGTAGTCGGACCTTTGCCATCACATGTTTCTACGATAAATAATATTCTAACACTATGGATACGAATCCCATGATCAATACCGTTGTATAAACAATAATTTAGTAGACAAATATGTGTACCGTTATTCGGGAATAATTTATTAATAAATATGACCTGAATATTAGATGAAGACCCCACAGCATCCAAAGCAGTAATGCCTAAGATTGTACACACACCAATGAAGTAAATGTCCCTCCCGGATTTCACTAACTCCTTTAAAATATCAACTACTGGAAGAGGTCACAGCAAAATTGAAAGGAATTCTTCCACCTACTAGTCGGCCAAACATAGAAATGGAGAAAGAGCTTCGCTTTCAAAAAGTGAAACCAAAAGTGAATGGTTAAAAGCCATATCCAGCCTTTTTATATAGACACCAAAATCCCATTTTAGAGTTTCAGGAGAAAGCAAAAACTCTACCACCTCCTTAAGCTGTTGTTTTAATGACTGTACTGCGAGAGGAAAGTTCTAATCTTCTCACTTCTAAATTTCTAAAATTTAGAATATTCTGAAATATATTTACAAAGAAGATTTTGGAAATCCTATCTCCAATCAATATAGTCGAACTAGGAGTATATTTCCAACAATTCAAAATTCACCCCAATGTTCTTACATAGTTCATTTTAAATTCCGAAAGTTGTAATTAAATTATGACTCGCTTTCATTATTGTTTTCTAGACTGATTTACAAAAGTCATATATTAATAAATGTTAACCGAACATTACATGTTAGTATACACAGTTGCACTCAAGAAACCATCATAACCCCTAACGTCATCTCGAAGATCCTAATAACATTACAACCTAATCAACGTATACGAACTTAATCTTAAATGAAAATAGGATGATTTTTTCAGACTCTAAAGTTTTTGTTTTTTGCTTATATTTGATTCGAATATATGACTTTTATCTTTTCCTAGCCTTTATTTGAAAATTGATAAATAAAAGAGTCATCTTAAGACATTAATGATGAGATTTTGGTATTCTCCATTTTTATCCTTTTGTTTTTTACAAATGTATGTTGCTATTGGTTCATTTTCCTCATCATCATGCCATGACTGCTAAAAATTTTATAGGTTACATTCCTACAAACAATTTAAAAATAACACGATTATCATAAAATTGGAGATATTTATTTTTCGGGTGCCACTATCCATCCAATCTTCTTAGTTCCTTACTTTATTTAATGATAATGTAACAATTAATTTAATTGGAGGGAGTAGGTTTATATGTGCTCGGACACAAGCTAAGATATGTACATTGTACACAAAGCAACTACTTTTGAGGTTAGAGTTATTACGCATGCGCAAGAATGTCATGCACAAGGATATCACTATTATTTTACGGTTAAGTAAATGACTTTTGTTTTCATAGGAGGACCTTACATTTGGAATTATATATACTCCCTCCATTTTTTTAATTGTTGTTTTAGCAATTTTTACATAAATTAAGAAAAAAATAAATACCAAGATATTTGTCTTAATCACACCATTTAAATTATATCATTGGTCGGTTGATACTCTAACAGAAAACATGTTAATAATCGAAAGATGTGAAGACACTTATGCTACAATGACAAATATTCTAAAAAATAGCTAAAACGACAAATATAAAAAATGGAAGGAGTATTATATATTTTCTCTTTTATTTTGTTATTATAATGAAGGTCTTAAAAAATTATGTACTACTATATTAACATTTCTTATAATTGATTTGTTATATTTTAAAATTACATTTCTTTTGTGGGATGTCTTTCAATTATAATGATGGAACTAATTAATTACATGCATTGAAATCTTGAATAATAATAAATTTTTTGCATTTGTCACAACATGAAATTAAGAAAACATGTTACATCAGTTTATCAAAAAATATATCCAATTGTTTGATATTTCATATATCTAACATAAAAACAACTTCCAATAATTATATTTTTTTATAGTATATCTTTTTTAATCCTTACTTCATTATTATATGTATGTAAATACATGGAACAAATTAACCATATTAGAATTTGATATGAAAAATTTAATCACCAGCTATTTCATTTTGAATTTAATACATCTAATATCAATGATGTTATATTATATATTTCTATTGTATTTTGTTGTTATAATGAAGATCTTGAAAACTTATATACTATATTAACATAGTTTAATTGATTTATTATATTTTATGAATTTAATACGTCTAATATCAATGTTGTTAGATTATATATTTTCTCTTTTGTCATTATAATAAAGATCTTCACGTAACGACTCCACCCCTGCGCCGGGCCGCCCTATATGTGATCATCACCAACTCAATATCAGAAATACCTATATAAACAATAATAAAAAACTTTTGTCCATCGGGTGAACCAACAACACCACTAAAAACGCATCATCCAAACAATCATATACATCAAGGTTTTGGGGACACAACCAAATATCATAACGACATAATCTCCAAAAATACATCAAGGCGGTACACATTATGGTCTAACATGAATCCTCAAAAGGACATAAGTTTTGAAGACACGACAAAAGGAAAATCAATAGATGAAGGACTGTTGAGGACATCCTAGCCACCACCGTCTCACCTACGATCTTAATCAGCAACTTGTCAACACAGCTCCTTTGCAACCTCAACAAACAACTCCTAAAAACGTAAACATAAAACGTCACCATAGAAAAAGGGAGTAAGTCAGTTGCTTAGTGAATAAAAATACCACTCTAATGGTATCCAAACATATAATCACATTTACATATAAGAACATATACATAATCAATAATATGAGTAAATAAAGTTACAACTATTCATATCATACGACGACCTCTTCATTCAAACATCCCCACTAGATCAAACATATATATATACTAATACATATATTCATAAAACATCAACTAAAAAGATAATTAAATGTTCATTTAAGTTAAACAACGAATCAAGAAAAGTAAGTCCAACAAAATACATGACATCTAAATCCTCCATCCTGCATGTCCATCCTCCATCCGCATATCCATCCTCCACCGCATATCCATCATCTCTTGTGGCATCCCAACATTATATATATATTATAACATCATCCCGGCAAACCCTTATCAAATATGCGTGTGTCGATCATCCAACAATATATATATGGTCTCACAACCTCCCGATCGAGGCAACCCATCAATATGCATACCATTCTCCCGATCACCTGGGCAACCCATAAATATGCATACCACAACCTCGACGGTGGGGCAACCCATCGATACGCATACCTTGTATTCTCCGATCATCAGCAACTCCATCAAGACGCATATCGTGAATCTCATTCCACCCACTCAACCTCGTGGAAATAAAAACACATGCCAACGACAACAATACACAACCACACGCAAATTTAAATCACACAATAACACTCATAATATAATAACAAAAATTACAACAATATCATAACATCAATCAGAAATTTCAATATACATTCTTAATATAACCACATGTCAAAACATACCAAAACAAGTAATATATATAAGAAAGGTTACCAAAGTGAGATTTGTACTCACCTCAAGCAAAGCACCAAGTCAACTGGGCCTATTCCCACGGTCCCACTAAATCCTATCTCAACTTACGGTTCGAACGGGTATCTCCTCGGGCTTGACCACACATCTATCTCAACTCAAAAACAAAACTCCATATTTAAAAAAAATTCCAAAATATAAACCCCATTTTAAAATAATATTTCCTTTTAAAGTTCATTTATTTTACTTGATAAAATATCAATTAAATACTTAAAAAATTTCATAATCCTCATAAACCTTTTCCCCCTCAAAATATAATTAGAGTACGCAAATATTCTGCCCAAAAATAATTTGTTCAATGCAATCATTTTTCTCCATTTAAATACAATTCTAGTCATTTTAACACCCATAATTCGAAATAAATATCGAAACAACTTTATAAATTCTTATCATTGGAAATTAGCTCAAATATACGTTAAAAGTTCTGTAAAATACTACTTTCAAATTATAAGCTCCAAAATTATTTCTTTTTATTTAAAACCACGTTTTAGTAATTAAATCATCAAAAATAGCAAACAATTTCAAATCATTTCAAATTTTCTTGTAGTTGCTCATGCTATAATGGGAAATGTCCAGATTTAATATTTTAATTTTTTTCAAATCTATGATATTTATTTCATATTTTATATTTTTCCTAGCCATTTAACTTCCAAAGTTTATATTAAATATAAAATGAATTAAAAATCAAAACTTCCTCTCTTTCATACCAATTCTATTTCAAACTAACCTATAAAACAAATTTCATAATTCGTTGAAAATATTTTTACTATTTTATTTCTATATTTTTTCTTTTTAAAAATAAACAACTTAAAAATTTAAAATAGTTAAGGATTCAATACCTTAAGTATTTGAAAAGTTGGGTAAATGATTCTAGAGCTTGATTCAACAAAATGGAAGAAATTTTTTAGAGGAAAAATGGGGAGGCTCACGGTATTTTGGGTTTTTCATGGGAGACGATGATTTTTGCCTCTTTATATAAAAATATGATAACTTACTTAAGCTAAGTCCACCATAGTTGCTTAATCCATGTGTTAGTTATGTAGTAGTTTCCTGATAAAATAACGGATGGTTTGCGATTTTGTGTGGTAGTAATTAAATTAAATGTAAAATATATATTACACCAACAATACTATACGCCTAAAATTATTTCTAGGTTACTACTCGTATTATTTCTCGACTCGTTTTAACTACACCACTTCGAGAATATTTATACTACCTTCGACTTACCCCATAAGGTAATTTAATATTATGTTAATATTTCTCTGAAATTTTTAATTTCACCACATGACACACCACCGAGCGACTAAAATATTATTAAAATAATACTTATACTCGAATGTGTTATTTTAATATAATTATCCTTATAAAGCTCGAATTCTAAATTTACTCACAACTCGATTTGTGTTATCATTTCGCAACTCACTTGTCAATATCCTCTAATTATCTAATATCACAACATCTTATCACCCAAATAAATTTCATAATATAGAATTATTTTCATAGCTCTCACATAATATCTCTATAAACATTATTAACATTATCTTACGCTATAACATGTGGATTATACTACTCACCGATAACATCTCCACGCATCTATTTCATTATTTATTATCATATCATCACTTGCACCATCTTCTATATGCCAAACTTAATCATATCAGTTCCACATATTCAAGTAATTCAACCAACCCACATACAGACAACAACTATATATTATCAGAATTAATCAAGTCACAACATCGAAAAATCTATGTAACTCCTCATAACAATCTATCACACCCAACATATAAACATATATGCAAAGCCCCAACAACACGTCATCACGCACACATACAAATAACTCATCAACACTCAATATTGTTTATCGCATGTTTACTCTCCCACGCTTACTTACTCCACATTTCACGCTTATTCCATGTAATGCTTACTCCACGCTTATTGCCATTCACGTGCACGCTTACTCCACGCTTATTCCACGCTGTATGCTTACCCACGCTTATGTTTACGCTATAACAACCCATCACAACTCATGACATCTTTAAGACAACAACTCACAATAGCAAAATATCATAAATTAGGTTCACTGTTATCATCATATACCCTCATACTATATATCTCATCATTACTACTTAATTAGAATGTAGCTTCACACATAATTACATAACAACAATATCACGATTCAAGATAACAATCATTTCTCAACATTCCCTCTTCGATCACTATGTATATTCTTTCAGAAAACCATTCTTCCTTTTACGGTTCCATGCATCCACAATTAGATTTAAATCCCCATATTATAATTCACCAATATCACTTTTTCATTAATCATTTAACATACCCAAAAGCCACTTTTAAATGTCGTCATATCATTTTTTTAATTCCTTCCACAGATTTCTCCATCAACTCATCAGAGTCATATATTCTTTTCTCTCACCTCATTCCTAACATATTAGGAGTTCTATTATCTAATAGCTTCATATGGTTCATCTCAAAACTAACTTGGAATATATTATTACTATAAACAACTTCCTTCTAGTTAAATTATTACCTCTCGAGTAACTCAGTCTTACGCGAATTCTCAAATGTCTCATCCTCACACAATGGTCACCGCCTTCCGTTGAGGTCTACTACTTGATCAACACATAATGTATCGCACCCATCCGACCTTGGATCTATGCATTTCTCATTTCCTCAAAACTGGCTTTCAACAAAGATCTGGCATGAATTTCTGAGCTCTCTCAAGAATTATGGTCCCAATAGGCATCTTTGTTTAAGCTCTACGTGACTTGCTGTCAATCTTAATCAAGAACTTGTCAAACAGCCTCAAAACCACTACAAACAACTCCTAAAAACTAGGCATAAACGCAGCATGAGAAAGAGGGTGTTCTGCTTGTTGAATACAAATACGACGAATGGTATCCAAACATATATAATCGCATTTATATATAAGAGCATATGCATAATCAATAATATGAGTAAATAAGGTAACAACTATTCATTCTTACATGATGACCTCTTATTCAAACATCCCTACGAGATCAAACATATATATATTCCATACATATATATTCATAAAACATCAACCACACATAATTAAATGTTCATTCAAGTGAAACAACATAACCAACAAAAATAAGTCCAACAAAATACATAATATCCAAACCTCCATCTGCATGTCCATCCTCCATCTGCATATCCATCCTCCACCGACATATCCATCATCCCGGCATACCACCATTATATATAATATAACAAAGATCCCGACAACCCATCAAATATGCAGCTACATCATCCCACCAATACATATCTCACAACATCCCTATCGAGGCAACCCATCAATATGCATACCATTCTCCCGATCACCGAGGCAACCCATCAACATGCATACCACAACCTCCCGATCGGGGCAACTCCACCGATACGCATCTATTCTCCCGATCAAAAGTCGGGGCAACCCCATCAATATGCATATCGTAATCTCATTCCACCCACTCAACCTGCAAAAGAAAACACGCACTAACGACAACAATACAATAAACTCATACTTTTAAATACGTATCACACACAACACTCATAATATATAACTACAAATAACTACAACAAATATCATAACATCAATCTCAAGAGTTCAATATACAATTTAATATATAACTATACGTCAATACATACCAAATATATAAACATAATATATATATAAAAGGTTACTTGAGATTTGTACTACCTCAAGCAAAGCACCAAGTCAATTACCAAATTCATTCCTAACTCAAAAATAAAACCTCATATTTATTAAGAGTTTTAATATAAATCCTTGTTTTAAAAATAACATTTCCTTTTAAAGTTTATTTATTTTACTTGATAAAATATTAATTAAATACTAAAATAATTCCATAATCCTCATAAACTTTTTCCCACTCAAAATATAATTAGAGTACTCAAATATTCTACCCAAAAATAATTTGTTCAATACAATCAATTTTTCTCCATTTAAATACAATTCTAGTCATTTTAACAAACTATTAATTTAAATAAATATCAAAAACAACTTTATAAATTTCTTATCTTTGAAATTAGCTCAAATATACGGTAAAAGTTCTATAAAAATACTACTTTCAATTTATAAGCTCCAAAATTATTTCTTTTTGTTTAAAACCATGTTTTAGTAATTAAATTACCAAAAATAGCAAACAAATCACTCCAAATGTTTTTAGTGTTACTTATGCCATGTTCTGAAATATCCAGCTTAATATTTTAATTTTATTTCAAATGTATTCTATTTATTGTATTTTTTATATTTTTCCTACCTATTTAACTTCCAAAATTTATAATAAATATAAAACGAATTAAAAATAAAAAATTCCTTTCAAAATTAAATTCTAGGTGTCAAACTGACCTACAAAATGAATTTCAAAATTATTAAAATATTTTTACAATTTATTTTCTAGTTTTCTTTAAAATAAATAATTTTAAAATGAAAATAAAAAGGATTCAAGAATTCCTTAAGTATTTGGAAAGTTGGGTAAATGATCCTAGAGCTTGATTCAACAAAATGGAATAAATTTTTGAGAGGAAAGTGGGGGAGGTTCACGGTATTTTGGGTTCCTTTTTTTGGGGAGGAGGATAATTTTTGTCTTTTTATAAAAATATGACAACTTATTTTTTAAGCTAAGTCCATCCTAGTTAAGATAAGTTAACCCAAGTTAGTTAGGTAGTAGTTTCATGACAAAATAAGGGATGGTTTGTGATTTTGTGTGGTAGTAATTAAATTAAATGTAAAATATATATTACACCAACAATACTATTAAGCCTAAATTACTTCTAGTTACTAGTTGTATTATTTCTAATTGCTTAACTACACCATTTAAAATATTTATACTACCTTTTGAGTTACTACATTAGTTAATTTAATATTATTTTAATACTTCCAAAAATTTAATCTCACTACATGAAACACCACTGAAGTTAATAAATACATAAAATAATATTTATACTTTTAGAACTAAGTTATGTATGTATTACTATATTAAGATAGTTTAATTGATTTATTATATTTTAAAATTATATTTCTTTTGATAATATGCTCCTTCGAGTATAATGATGAAACTAAAAAAACTAGTGTAATCGATGAAAGTGTAGATCATTTAACGCCTATGAACATGTAAATTCATATTGACAATGAGGATGAACACAATCACAAACAACGAAATCGATGATAGTTCCCACAATTATAAATAAATATGATTAGTCATCCGAATAACATCTAATCACCATAAAGTTATCTTTGAACTTAATTTGTCTAATATTAATATTCCCATTCTAATATAATTGTTAAATTTATTGAAAAAAAAATGATTAATAGTTGAAAAAACACATATCAAAGTGAAAAGAACCAATCTTAGAATCATTTCATCATAAAAAGTCAAAGTGAAAAACCCGATCTTAAAATAATTAGTTTTAAATTTAAAAAATCAACAATGAAAATCTAACTTTAGAATATCTTTTTAAATTTAGGGAGTGTGTACCAAAAGCGAAAGCAATCATGATCACTCCACACAAAATTGGTTGCTTGGAGGAAACATGGATGACCATATCTTTATAAAAAAAAACTGAATGTATTGACATATTTCAAGTTAAGCAAAATAAAATTAGATTTGACACAAACCAACTTATTAATCAACAAAGAGCAAAGTATTTACATTGGGTTATTGTGATTTAAGTTGATGGTTATTAAAATATTAAAGTTAAAGAATTAGTGCTAATCTCCAACCTCTCATCTTCCCTCATTAAGATTGGATGAATGTAATTTCTCTAGGGAGGTCACAATTTGTGACCTTTGCTGTCCTGCACACACTATATGTGGCCCATGATTCTTGTAAAATACCATCTAAAATACAACATAAAAGTATCTAAAGAGGAGAGAGAGAGAAAATGAATCATTCTTGTTCATCTTCATCAAGCTTCAACTATGGATCAAGGTATGTTATTGTATTGATTATTATTAAAGTTCTTGTCAATAGAATTATATGATTAAGAGTATAAAAATCCTAAAATTATAGAATTATGCTAACAATTGTACGTAGTTAATGGTTAAATACCTATCGCTTAATTCTATGTAAATACTTTGAAAACAAGAATAACCGATAATGCATGTTTAAGAATTGATATTGGTTAAATACTCCATCATGTATATTTTTTAATCAATGAACTCATTTATAATGATAATAATAATATTAGTTAAACAGGTGTTTTTAATTTTAATTATTTGTTAACTCTCATCATTCAATAATTATTTTAAAATTAATTTCATTTGGGGGTAATTTTGTATTAACAAAAAAGAAAAGAAACAATAAGATTTAGTACACATTTAAAATATATTCCTTATTATATTATCAGCACACATTTAAAATATATATAGATAAGTATTTAAATCTTACAAACATACAATTTGGAGAGTAACATTTAAAAACTATATATGTCAGACGACTTAGCCTCAAAGTCGGCCTCGAGGCTGCGTCAATAACAACTCAGACACCAGCCACCAATCGAATTTACCTAATAAACATAAAAAGACCTCATTTGACATTAATATAATACATTTTTGTCCATCGCGCTAACTAAACAACACATCACACAAAAACGTATCACCAACAAAAACATACATCAACCTCGGGTAATACAACCACAATACACACATAATCTCCACAATATAATATATTAGTAGTATGTCATACACGACCTCAATATACAAGTCCGAAAGTCGGAAACATAATAAGAGAAAAAGACCGCCGAGGATCTTCTAGCCACCAGCCTACCCACGATCTTTAATCCGTACTGGTCAACGCAATTTCTTCGGCAACTCTGACGATCAACCCCTAGAAACTCAGTGCCTTATTACCTACCTAGAGAATAGGAGTCAACTATGCTTGAATACAAATAACACAAATTTTATCCAATCACATGAAAGATACTTATATATATAAATATATGCATATACATTAACCAAAGCTACACAAATTTAATAACTCATTCAATAAATCATTACGTAATCCTCTCATACGATATCGTTATTAATACTATACCCATGAGCTTATAAATCATCAATAATGCATATTCATTTAAGTGGAAACCAACACACAAAATAACTAAACGAGAAATTCACCTCCAATAAATAGTAAACAAACGAGGAACCAACCTCCACAAACAATAAATAAAACGAAATCCAATCTCCACAAATAATAAACAAAACGGCGAATCCACCTCAAATAATCGCATTTGGTGTTCCACCTCCATCCTCCCGACCGGTGCTACCCTCAATAAGTACACACCAAACCTCCCAATCCACGGGGCCCAATTATGCATACCACATCAAACCTCCCGATCGGGGTCACCACCGCTCCACATATATACACCAAAACAATCAAAATAAACCTACACACAAATTACACACACAACACACAAACACAAGCAAAGACAATTACACACAAAGCACACACACGCGTATAAACTTCACAATAACCACCAATCTCATAACATGAATCATAATCACAACTATCTCATAACATGAATCATAATCACAACTATCTCATAACATGAATCATAATCACAACTATCTCATAACATTAATCTCAATAACTCAATACACATGTCAAAATAGTCCCATGACAAAACACATGCAAAAATATATGTATTATACTATATATGTAGTGGTTCCCATCGAGATTTGTACTCACCTCTCTTAGCCAAAAAGCAATAACGCATAACTCTATAGAGTCCTCACGCAGCTGGGATCCCAACTCTATTCCAAGAAATTATACATTATAACACATTCTCAGAGGAATAACTCCTCTTAACATCGACAAAACCCCGAGTATTATACCACATCTCACAATTCAAATTAACTTTTAGTAATCATCCTATCCCCAAAATTAGTATACACTTCTAAAATTCCAACTTAACTACATTCTAATTACCAACTTAACAACTCTAGGTGGAACGACATTACGCCATGTCCCAAATGATTAAACCAAAACTTCACCATTTTATTTTTCCATTTTCGTCATCCTCTACCTCAACCATAACACTTTAATCAAATTCTAACCAACAATCAATTCCCTAACCATTAACTCCATTATAATCAACCTTTAATTCAAAAACCCAATTACACCTTCAATCTCTGAATAACCCAACTCGACAACATCCTCTACCAATCAAATACCAAAATGTCCAACTTTATTCCAAAAACAACTATATTAAAGTCCCATAACATCATAATACAATTTAAAGAAACTTAGAAAAAGTCAACCAATCCAATCAATACATTTCAAGCAATACGTAACTGAACGAAGTACAATGAT
>JADFUC010000447.1:0-10164 GCA_019722365.1 Lithospermum erythrorhizon | reverse complement strand
TATTACGTATTGCTATAATATTTATAGCATTTCAAATGAAAGACATGATGTATTGATCTCTTTGATCTAAGGGTAAACATCAAAGCCTAAACAATAGTTTTCTATAATATAGTTCTCTTAAATATGAATGTCGATAATATCTATAAGATTCAAACGACATTTATAATGATCTCTTTGATTTAATTCTATGAAATGCATTAATTATAAAAAATATTTAAACGCTTCATAATCTTAGAAAAATTGGTGCCTTAATGATCTTTTAGAGTTACTAGGTAAAATGTACGCTGCTGGCTGCATGCAAGTATTTATGCTTCAAAATAATTAAATGATAATATATAAAAGTAAATAACTATTTACGTGAAATTTATAAATTATACTTTTCTTACTTATATTATAATTTATTTTGTTCATAAGGCTATATTTATCCTTTATAATTTTTTAGTAATAATTTTAATAATAGATCTTTAAAAATTTTTGTTATCATATTACTCTTTCATTTCGCTTAATAAAAAGAACGCACATACGCAATTTATTTTTATTAGAAAATATAACTTTTCTCTTTTAATAAAAAAATGCATCTTATGTTATTTTATCTATTGTTAGAAAACATCATTTCTCAATTAATTATTAGTATAAATTTTTCATAGTTCTACTATTCAATTTTTTATGTATTCATTTTAACATATTTTAATCAATTTATCAAGCCTCAAAAATATTCAGACAAAACCGAATAATACGGCGAACTTTATGAAATTCTCTCTCAATTTTAACCACACAAAAACAACCAAAAGAGGCTACACATTGGGACGTCCTTATTCAAATGTGAAATACTAAAATGAATTACGTTAAAAATCAATGAAATAAAGACGATACCTCTTTTTAAAAGTATATATAGGCAATAATTTTTTTAATAAAAATTAAACATCAATAAGATAGAGTATGTGATTACGCCATTCGATATAAACTTTAAAATTTTCACATAAATAACAACTTTAATATAAAAAGATCACAAGTTAAATCATTCAAATAATAATTTAGATATAGATTCTAGAAACATTATTTCAATTTATAATTGAATAATTATTATATAAAAAAAAATTTAGTATGACTAGATTCAATTCATTGCATTAAAAATGAAATTGACTTATTGTTATGATAAAATTAAGAAAAAATTCTAAGACGTAGCAGTTTCGCTACAAGTTAGCAAGCAGGGAATATATGCTATTACGTCCCCAGTCAGCAGCTTAAACTCGCACCTTCAGAAGTGCTGGTCAAATGTCATCAAAATATCACTGTACCATCGACAATTTATAAATTTAACATCGATAATTATCATACGTATGAATTATAAAAATTTTATAGAAAAATTAGTCATCACTTATTAATTATCAATTGTTATGTGAGTCCTTTTTAAAAAATTTTATTAGAAACATATTTTTCAACCAATCAGTTGTAAAATATTATAATAAGCGCGATATAATAATTAATAATGCGAAGTTAATGTAAATACATTCCTATACTATAACAAATATAACAAATATTTGGATAATTAATGGATCTAATAAAAAAAATGAAGGGCAACGATGCACGCTAACTGTTGAAGGCAGCCCCTTTAAGATATAAGTAATGGCTATTAATTGTCAAATCAATAATATTTTTAATATACTCTACTATTGTTAAGGTCAATTTAAATCAAATTAAAGTTATGTTATGTGAAAAAAGCAAATGTGACTATATTCTACAGAACGGAAGAAATATAATTTCTCCAGGAATACAAGTTAGATTCTGGTATCTGGTAATTGATCTTTACTTGTTCCTTTTCACTTTGGACGTGTTACAATTAAGAGGAGTCTCAAATTAGAGCTCAAATGAAATTTCAGCTAATAAGTTGATACCCAAGAATTCCACGTTAGACCTTCAATCAGATCCAAAAGAATTCTAACCTGACGCGAGAAGTAAAAACACTAGATGCTGCCCGTTCCTCAGTATCCTCCGTTTATAGGTGCCCCTTCGATTGAAACAAGGCCGAGCTGTTCTATTGTAGTTGATGCTTAGTCCAAATATGATGCGCCAGCCATTATGGTGATATGCTTGCTTCCCTGTCAATTTCTGGGCGAAGCTGAGGAAGAATTAAGTCCAAACCCCAGACCAAAGAACAACACATAACGTCTCCTACTTCTCCAGATCATGCTGAGAATGTAGCAATAATGAGGCTCGTGATCACGAAGATAACATAAAGACCAACAAGGCAGAAGCCCCAAAATCTTGGAACCCGAAACCTATGCCATGTTACGACCAATAGAGATCCCATCAAGCTCATCAGAAGAAATATGAAAGCCACCACAATGCTCACATGGAAATGAAGCTCATAAGCTTCAGGAAACACGTCTGCTGTTTGTATTACTAAAGCTGTTCCGAGCCCAAACAACATATTGAACATGGGTCCAGCAAAGCATCCAGCCATAGCCATGGCCGGCTGCCCAGCTTTTGCAACTGCAACATCAGCAACAAGGTCACCTACCGAATTCCCCCAAGCGAGTACAGTCAAGCCTAGGAGTGAAGCAGGAAGTTTGAGGATTATCCCAAGGGCTTCAAGGCAATTGAGGAGTTCCCCAGCCACAGTTGAGATCCAAAATACGCTCATAACAAATGCGACAAGCACCGTAGGCAGCTGTTCAGTTTTAGGAGGTCCTTTCTCTACCAAATAATGGAGAGTTGCCAAAGAACAGCTACCAAAGAGAACCACTGACCAGAGAGGAAAATGAATATTCGGAAGGAGAAAAGAAATGGGGTGATCTAATGCCATGAATGATTTGCAAGAGTACAGAAGAGCAAGTGGACATAGAGCAACATTGGCAGACTGGTAAAATCTATTCCACTCAGAAGGCGAAGTCTCGGGAATTGTGAGTTTCAAAAGTACTGATACTGGTATCTTCCAGAGTTGCAAAACCTGTCAGCAATGAGAAATAGAAGCAATGAATAAATAGGACGATTATATTTTATGTTTTTAAACTGATAACAGAACAGATAAAAGAAACAAAAGCATTGTAGGACTTCCTTAAAAATGCTGATAAAAAGTACGCTAAAAAGTTAGACGTGACTGATTACCGATGAAACTTTCACTTGTGTAGATAGAACACTTGGTTGCAGATTACAAATACAGGCCCTACTGCCACACAAATATAAGGGTCCAACAATAATGAGACTCATATCACTTTCTTCAAAACTTCCTAGCCAAAAATTAATTTGTTCTTGAACCCAGGTAAACCAACTGCCCTCCTCATTTTAACCAAAGGTTCGCTAATCGCATTTACTCTGACCTCTGTCATTTTAAATGTTCAAATTAATCCCCTATATCATCTCTATCTATTGCAGAAGACACCCTTATCAGTTATAAGCCATGTCATGAGAGGTCATTTCATACATTGAGATAGTAAGTTGCAACATTTCTAAAACCCAATGGTTCAATTGTATTTCCCAGAACACAAAAGGATTGGATAAAAATGGGAGTAAAATGCACTATACTCAAATAGATTTTATGCAGACCAATTGTGTATTCCCAACTTTTTTAACGTACCCTCCTCAGCATCTTTCCACCTTATCTACCATCAAGGAAGACAATGTAACAAGACATTAAATTGGTTATCTTTCCTCAAAACTTGTCTTTTGACCCGATTAAGAAATCCCAATAAGACTTTGGCAAAAATTACCCATGGAAATACCTACACATTCCTTAATTCAGAAGAACAATAGAACATTTAAAGATCTACAGGACAACCAGCATTTTTAACATGAAATGGAGTTCACCCAAAACTATAGGACCAACATATTTCCAGTCGAGCTTGGATAACAAAACAGAACCTCAAGTCCTCAACAGCTTCACTAAGGCATCTCTTAGAAGTGAAATTCCTTCTATCCCCGCAGGCATCAAGTACTAAATACGAGGGTTTGTGATTAGATGCATCAAGCCTCAGTTTAAGCTAATTTTTTGCCGCTGTCACTCTCTCACCTTTATGTTCTATGTACATCTATAACCAAATTAAAACCAAGTAACTGGTGATTTCAAATTTACTACCGAGGTAGCTTCAGAATATTACCTAGTGTAAGCCATTTTCTTCTTCCTATGTTTCACATCTCCCCGTGATAATAATGTAACAACAAAGCACATGGATGGGTAGGTATAATTTAATGGTAATTCAAAGACAATATACCTCTTGACCATAATTGAACAGACTACAGAGATTTTCCAGGATCAAGAGAACAGTTTCAGTGATTAAGACAGTCCCTAAGTTGTTTATCAGTGCCATTGTTTGTACTTCTCTGACTTATTTTTTTATATTCGATCATCTGTTGTACAGAAGGGAGACTATATGAAAGGACCTAGAGTTCATAGGCTTAACAGAAGTGATGAAACAACATAGACCTGATTGGAAATGTCGTATTCATATAGCCTAGCCCACTTAGTGGGATAAGTCTTGGTTTGGTTTGGTTTATCTCTTGTAAAGAAATTACTATTAAAACATTTTTTTCGATTAAATACGGTTCAAATCCATATGAGTGTTCTATATCGATAAAATATCCCAAGAAAGTTCTCATGATCTTAATCTAACTCAAATAAGGATTTTGTAGGTTCATTGATCAGGGTTATTAAAAAAACTCGACTTTGAAATCAATGCATCTGTAGAGAATGACCAACCAAACTGAATAACAAATGAGAGGAAAACAAAGAACTCCAACATAAATATACACCACTATTCCTATCTTGGGCTATAAGACTCTTTGTACTCTAAATTGATGTCCGTCATAAATAAGGATGGTATACTTGGTAGATTTCAGGAGTCCTATCAAACAGAAAAACACTTGAGGGTTCCCAGAGCCCACACATAATGGACATTTATATACAACTAACACTCAGTGGCAGCAGACTCAATCTATTGCACATCTATAAAATTTGGATTTTTTAGTTAATACAGTTGGAACATGTTTCACTTTTAAATTTCAGTCATCTATCAATGGTAAGCAAAAACAGTTTGAAGCAAAAGAAAAAAGTTAGAAAAGCAGCTAAGATCTAATCTTAAACTAAATCAAGAAACATAATGCACTCTGAATTCTAAGAAAGAAGCGGTTTGAGAACCAAGTGCATGCTTAAGCTCTAGAAACATTAATTATACATCCATGCCAAATGGATGCTATTATCAGGCTATCAGCCCAGTTACATAATCATATTTTGCTCTAGGAATCTAACATACACTTCTTGCACATTCTAATAAAAAACCGATAATTGTTTTACGAATTGGGGAGCAACTCCACATAAATGAATAGCATTTTAGTAGCACAATTATCAAATAGTATTCGGAAACACAAGTTCAGGATCAACGCCAATGTTTCATTTGCATTACAAGAACTAAATCAACCTCTAAAACCATACCTTTCCAATAACTCTCCAAAACCCATAATTTTGTTCCTTCCCATGCTCTAATCTCTTCAAAAAATCACCACTTTCGCAATCCATTTCCATCACACCACTACCCAAAACCCCATCATGTACCAATCTCCCCTCCTCTCTGCTTCTCCCTTTCTCCCTCCCAATCCCAAAATCCATCCAAAACACAATAACAACAAAAAACAAATAAAACCCAACAAACCCAACTGCCTGCCACAAATAAATCTCAGCACTCAAATAAACATAAAACAAAAACAAAGCAGCCACCAAATAAAACATGACATCCCTAATAAATGGCGCCGGATCGACACTAAAAGGGGCAGCATAAATCCCAACAAACCCAACAACAAAAGCAGACACAAATGTCCCAGCTGACAAAATTGCCCCAAACCCAGTACGAGGTTGTCCCCCTCTAACAGCTGCCACGGAGGCAAACACATCAGGGGCACCATTACCAAGTGCCAACAATGTTACAGCACCCATTGAAGGAGACAATCTCAGTTGATTAGCAACTTTTGTTACAACTATTGAAAAATGATCTTGGGCAGTTTTGATTAAAATAAAAAATTGCAAAAATAAAGCCAACAATAAAAAAGGGACAGAAAATGATTCTTGGGAGTTGAAAATGCAAAAATGGAGGTAAAAATAGTTAAAGATCCCATTTTTATTGGTGTAGTGAAGTGGTAAACAAGAAGAAGGGGGGGTTGTGAGGAGGATTCTATGGGGGGTTTTGGAGGTGGAGTTTGATGAGAAGAAGATGAAGAAGAAGAGAGTGGTGATGATTGTCAAAAAGATTGCAAAACTGGACAATGTTTTGGGACAGTTTGAAGGGCATTCCATTCGATGAAAATGAAAAGTGACAATGTTTTTGGACAGTTTAGGATTGTTGAGGTTGTGTGATTTGGGGATTCTTGACAATTGATTTGGAAAACAATGGTGATTGTGTTAGATCATAGATGGGTAGATTTGGATTGTAAAAAATGCTAGTGATACTCCAAAGTCCAAATGATTATGATGATTATTGATGACTGTACAATATTGGTGGATAATGATTATGTAGTTACTAATAATGATTATACAATATTGGTGGATAATGATTATGTAGTTACTAATTAACTTTTTTTTTTTTACTAGTACTTTATTATGTACGTTTTATGTTGATATTAAGTTTTTTTTAATAAACTCTTTATGAGAATTTGAAACATTTTTTATGAGAGCATGTGATGTTTTATATATTCTTAAATGTTTTGTCACACAAGATATGTATCTATGAATAATTAAGTGAGATGATTTACTCATGTATGGGGAACGTAGTGACAAATGTGGAACATAAGAATAAATAGTATTTGAAATTTATCTTGTTTGTATATTAAAATATTAACAAAGAGTTGTTACCTATGATAATGGTGCTATTATTCATAGCTTTTCTATTTTATCTTTTTATCGGTTCATTATTTTTGTCATCATCATTGTCCTCAGAATGATTAGTTTTTTTTGGCATTTTTCTTGTTCTTGCCTTGATTTTTTGTAGTCTTTTTTTATCGTCCTTTTGAGTTTGTACTATTGCATCTTCTTCTCTTCTCTTTTGTATGCTTCTTTCTTCTTTGTTACAAATATTATTACGACGTTCTGTCAACCAAAGCTGCCTTGCTTACCAAAGAAGTTTAACGACTTTACTTGTTAATCAAACATGCTACTTATTTATCGTTTACTTAGCCATCTTATTATCAGATCTTGCAAACCTATAAATAAAAGCAGCCTCATCAGATTATATTCTACACATTCCGTATAAATAAAAATCATCCTCATTATCTCTCTTATTTCCGGCTCTATCTATATTGTTCTTAATTATATTCATAACACGTTATCAAGACTTAATGATGTTTTCCAACCGAGTGAGAAGTGAGAATTTGAACTAGAAATTATTATTTTGTTGGTAAAGTCGATTCGAAGTTTTCAATAAAGAATGGCTTCTGAGATAAACTAATCGATTCGTTTATCGCTCGCTTTCATTATCAGATGTTCATAAATTAATTAAACATACATAATTATGATTTAATTTACATTTGATATCGAGAGCATGTTATTGCCTTTTCTTACTTATTATGAAAACATCGTTAATTATACTTTAGTTTTAAGAAGGACATAATTTGAAGAATTCGCAGTAATTTAGTGCGTCAATATCAATAGACATAATTAATCAAACTTATGTATGTATGGGTTACCAAGCATGTTTAATATATTAACGGTGTTTAAAATTGGCCACAGATATAATTTTTAATATTAAATTGATGATCAATATGTTTGATTAGTACGCATATATACTTTTGCATGTTAAAAGTGTATTTGAAATATATATACGGTGGATTCATGAAAGATGGCACATACTTCATTATAATTCACGTTGGAGAAATCAAGCATGTGGAGTATTAGCATGGGTTGGTTACTAATTATAAATATTAAACACGTATGTTCTAGTAACTTTTGAATTAGAATAATTTGTTTTGAATAATTATAATAATGGTACAGTTCATATAATATCTTCTTTTGAAGTACTAAAATATTACAAAGTATTAAATTGATCACGTATAACGTACCACATATTACGAATACTGGTGCTTTGAAGTTTGAACATGTGACTCCAATTGGATAATAAATATCAATAGATCCGTTTTGGTATTATATGCAGAGCCATGTAAAATTACAATCGCTCAATTATCTTTATTACTCCGTATGTTTTATTTGGTGTAACATATCTGATACTATTGTGTCTTAAATTAAATTTATGTGTTCAAATAATTATCAAAAAAACTTAAGTCTCAAGACTTATTAGTTCGACAAAGTTAATTTCATTAGATCTATACACTTATTGTGTCTTCGCGTAATCATTAGATCTATTATTAGTTCGTAAGACTACTCCACAAGATTTTTGCTTTACAACAATATGTGAAATTATTGTAATTATTACTAGTCTAGAAGACTCGAGAAGAATATTTATTTACTTACCCTTTTATTCTCACAAACTAGTCTATAAGATTATGTATTGCTGAAGAAAGTTTCGGTTATCATTAGTCCGTAAGACTAATCCAAAGATTTGAATATTTTTGATGTGTTTGCTAATCAATTTTATGAAAACACGAATATGAAAAGATTAGTGTCTTCAAATTTGATAGTCACATATATTAAGGACTTTGAATATTCCCGAAGAATTGATGTGAATGCCTCATTGTTTTGTAACATGGTGGATTGAAAGTTAAGATTCGCCCCGAAGACTCATATATAATTTGAAGTATACGGTATTTTGTTACATGAATCGATTTCAAGGATTACTTATGATTTCTTCAAGGTCCAAAGTACCTTACAAAATGAAATGTTTCGAAAGCATGTCGATATTTGAGGTATAGGTAAAATTAAGCTCCGTAAGAGCTAAGATATGAGTCCTCAAATGAATAAATTTATATGAAAGATGTATTGTATGCCTCTAGTGAATGATTTAATTGAATCAATGCATATCATACGCTATCTTTAGCATGACAATTTGTTTTACACAAATATTTTGTTACATGTTGCATAAAGTTGCTAGTCTTGAAGTAGTGGTATTTTCATACCCATGATTTCATAGTAACAATAAAGGATAATCATTACATCCCTGAATGGTGACTATTGACATATACAAATTGATTATCGATCTATATATCCAGAAAAGAGCACATATTGTTTCCTGAAGAAACACATATTCATATGAAAGATTTAGTAAGGAAAGATTTGGTACATGTCTAGACTAGTTTCGATTGATGTCGTGATTATACATGTCTAGGGCTAGTTCCTCAAGCAAAGAAAGATGTCTCTTTGCATTGCCAGCCCTGTGGCACACCTATCTTCTCGAACCGACTGTAAAGGATTTTCAATATCCAATAATAGGATTTTCCACCAACATGGATAAAGGAGAATATAGTTCCTCGCTAATAATGCAAAATTGATTGAAAGCTCGGAAGAGCACACATATTGTTAAATCCATATTTCATACATATGAAAAACAAAGAATATATCATCAAGTTGGATCAATTATTCCGGAAGAGCTAATATTTTTCAATAATGTAACAAAAGTATTGAGGACTCCAGAAGAGTTAATATTTGTCAAAAGTGAAGCAAAGTCAATTGATGGTTCCAGAATAGCTAAAATATTGTTACCTCAAGTAACACATATATGTATTATTAAAATACAGCTTATCAAACAAGTTAAGTTTGATTATTTGGCATGACCGGTTGTAATTCATCCCGATGAGCACATGCTAAATAATGATTGAAATTTGGATTAGAATCTAATAAAGAGTCAACAAATTATTGAGTTTAAAGACTATATGCGTGAGATACATGTTGTAAACTCCTGCAGAGACATTGGGGTATGTTGAATTACATGCAATACCGCCAATTGATCATCGAGAAATATTATTGCTAATGAGTGTCACTTGTTCAAGATCAAGCCAAATTATCATAGAACCCCCTTAATATAATTGGTTTGGTTAGAAACCAAATATTTTACTCCTCCAATTAGTACGTGTATCGTATATGCACAAATGCATTTTTGAATACTCATTATACCCAAAAAGTGTATATACATTTTAAGTATACTATTATACCCGGAAGCGTATGTGAATTAAAGTAATGGAAACATCTATAGAATCAAGTAAGATAACATGCAACTGAAACGAAGTACTGAG
>JADFUC010000201.1:0-127473 GCA_019722365.1 Lithospermum erythrorhizon | reverse complement strand
AGCTAAGTCAACATTCTCCCTTGAGATCATCACAAAAGCGGGTATAAAACAAGTCATAAAGAGTCATAAACAACGCTATAAATAAAGAGTGATAAACAAGAGACAATTGGTCCAAGCCATCATAGTCCCTCTAATTGATCTTCGGACTCTCCGCCGTCACAAAAGCATGATCCCATACCATCCGCTGGCCCGCCTCATCATCATCAAGGATGTCTTCGATCCCAACTCGAGTAGCACCATCGTACTGACCCAACGCCGGTCCTATCGCCCACCCTCATCATCCGGGTGAGCCAAATACTTTTTGTGGGCCTTCAACTTTTCATTACCATCGCCAAACAGAGAGTAATTTCATAATTCCTTTTCTACATAATCTTTAAGCTTTGTTTTCTTTTGATGATAATCCCCTACCTCCTCAATGATTTGGCTGGCCTTCAATGTCATTAGTCTTGTGTCGTGGTCTTGAAATATTTTACTCCTCGCCTCATGAGGAGCCTCATCGCCGCTATCATCATCATCTCCCACATATCATCATCATCATCCTCACATCCCTCAAGTCCTCGGGCTGGCCATCATCCTCATCGTCCGAAAAAGCCGGATCCTCCAAGTCACCTGCCTCCCCGAACCATTTCCTCCCATGTTGTTTGATGGCCTTCTATCTTCACGGTTCATGATCTTTAGCTTCCCACTTCCACCAAAGTCGATTATTATGATACGCGACGGGCGAAGTCCGGGAAGTAGTCCCGGTGATTCGACGCTGCTCCCAATTCTGCATACCCCTCGGAAACACCCGATCTCCTCCCCAAGATTCCATGACGCGCTGACAAAGATCCCGTAGTAGCATTGCCGCCTCAGACGCCATCGAATGCCGCAGATACAAGGCAATTAAAGAGCGGTATTTTATCCGGCTAAGACGAAGAATTTGTAAAAGTCGTGGAGCTCACCAAACCTGACTCGGACGATTCTATCCCGAACCTACTTGAACCATCATCACAAAAGTGTGTTCACAAAACCTAGCTTCACCCAGACAAGCCAAAGGACGGAAACAATCAACCACCCCTTTCTTCCTATAACCATTTCTTTTTAAAACCTCTAATTCACATCCAAGCCTATCCTGACCAATCCTCCTGAGGCCAAATATATCCAGCCAAAGATAACCTGCAAATCCATTTCCATTAAACCGAAATCATCTCTAAAAATTAACTCTAAGGGCCTGAAGATTCACCACTCAAACTCCAATCAATGTTCAAATTGTTACTACTTAGAAGCCATTAATAATGAAACATGTTCATAAAAGAAATAAACCCAATCCGGGAAGCATATCGGAGGACTTACAAAAGAACTTCTCCCATTTCCGAATTTCACCACCTCCTGTAGAATTTGTGCACTCTCAAATCTCTCCATCATAGTAGTAGCCCATCAAGTACTTGGTTTGCCAAGCCTTCCACTTTTCCCTCTCCTCTGTGAGGGTACCTGATTCACATTTTCATAAGCCTGATTTTGAGTCCTTGCCCTCTTTTGGGTTGTTTCGTAGTTAAGCCATTTTTGTGAGAAATTTGAATGGAACGGAGTTTAGCAAGCAGCAACAGCAATTTTAATTGTGAATTTGCGGAATTACGAATTTGGTAGCTAAAATGGTTGAACGCGCTGATTTTTGTTTAATTTGCTGGAAATTTTTGGGTTGGTAAATGAAGTGAAAACGGGTCAAATGGCAGAGAGTAGATCGAACATCGAGATCCATTCGAGACTTCCAGGTCCCCTACGAAGTCTGGCGGCGCTTATCGGTGGTTATACCGCCATCGCACTACCCGAGAGCGGGGCCCTGGCTGGTCCGATCGTGACGTAGTCGCGGAATGGGGTAATCTACTGAAAGTACGGG
Source organism: Lithospermum erythrorhizon (assembly GCA_019722365.1). Classification (NCBI taxonomy): domain Eukaryota; kingdom Viridiplantae; phylum Streptophyta; class Magnoliopsida; order Boraginales; family Boraginaceae; genus Lithospermum; species Lithospermum erythrorhizon. The sequence continues at coordinate 125,597 of JADFUC010000201.1, read as the reverse complement.
GCCCTACTTCGGTCTCGGCGATAATATAGGGCAAGTTCTTTAACACTCACCCTGACCCATTCGGCAGGGGGGTCTCGGCCGGGTCCGATCAATTTGCAGCCTTGCACTTTCACTGGGTCTCGGCTGGGGTCCCCTGGCGCTGCGTATCGAAAGTCCTCATCCATTTGATCGACCTATCAATCTGGGGTCAATACGGGGTCCTCGATCCCACACACACAAAAGACCATTCATACATCCACAAGCTCCACACAAATCAACGGCATCAAGCAAAATCTCCACAAATAGACTCTCAAACAACCGGCTATTATCCAATCAAAGCAAACAACCAACATCCCAAATCACCAATATCTTCAACAATGACACGCAATCATAATCCCTTCCACATCCAATTAGCAACCCCCAAACCAACTTAACCACAACCATTTTGGACACTTCATCATTTGGCTCATCATCCCAATATAACAATATAGACATAATTTTATAACGAAGACGCAAACAAATATGCCAAAGCATTTAAAGAGCGGTAATGAGTATGATAAAATTACTATTAGAAAGATCAAGCATCCCTAGCCTTCAGCTTAATACGGGCAATAAACCTGATCCTCTAAATGTTCTCAGCGGGGGCATGTCCTAAGTTGACCATTTGTCCCCACGTAACTCGGTAATCAATGCTTCCTTGGCCATGTCCCTTTAATTTTAAGCTGATTACCCACTTCAATGTGCTTGTCCTCGAGCTGCTAAAAATCGGATTCTCAATATTTATGGCACCTGGCGTTGTCACATAACACTTAAACTTGTCTATATTTGATCCCGAAATCCTCCAAGGTTTGTTTAGTCCAAAGCACTCTCGAAAGCACACAATTCCCTGATCGCCACATGAGTTCGGCCTCCGCTCAAGCACAATAAATGTGAACACTATTTTGCTTCTTGCTGCACCTCAGCGAGGCGAAAGCCATGTCCTAAGAAGTGACATGTCCCACTTTGTGACTCTTCCTCATCGCTACAAGATCCCAGAAAATCCGCAGAGAGAGATCCAGTATCCTGGTATTGTCAAAGCTCGCTCATCGATACCAAAGCCTATACTAATTGTCCCTTTCACGCACCGAAGTGATCCTTTAACCGCTTTAAGATAGACCCTTTTATTATGCTTGAAACGAAAGCACAAACACACGCAAAACATAAATATTCAATCAAGTCAAAAAGATAAAGAAGGCTACCAATCATACTCGATATTTTTGTCTCACCTAGTACTGGCTGGCCCCGTTTCAGCTTTCATTGATGCCCAGCCACGGGAGTTCATCACTTTGCATCTTCCATCCTGGGTTTCTCATAAGTGAGTTCTTCTCAGAACTTGCTTTTAGCTTCTGGCTTTGTCATGCCGTCCACCATTTGCTTTACTTGGAGTCCGAGGAAGAAATTCAATTCTCCCCATCATGCTCATCTCGAACTCACTGGCTATCATTTTAGCAAATTCTTCACACAACAAATCATTAGTGTAACCGTAAAATAATATCATCGACATAAATTTAAATCCATTTTATGATAAGTTTGTTCTTTGGTTTTAAGGAAAAAGCCAAAGGAACGCTTTCCCTTCGAACCCATTCGCAACTAAATGCTTAACCTCTCATACTGTCAGCTTGCTTTTAAACCGTAGCTTTATCTAGTTTGAAAACGTGACGGTGATAGTTAGGATCATCAAACCCGAGGCTGTTTTACAAAAACTTCCTCATCCAAACCATTTAAATTATTGACATCCACATTTGTGTAGTTTGAACCATGACTAAATAAGGGTTGTATTAATAATGAATGGATTCCAACCTAGCCACCGGAGCAAAAGTTTCATCAAAATCGACTTTCGATTGATTATAACCTCTAACAACAAGCATCGCGTACTTTTGTTTTTACTTTAAAACAACACCTAAGCTATTAAGTTTATTTCTAAAAACCCATTTAGTCCTAAATAATGGTTTTATCAAAAGTGGTTTTCAACCAAATGCCAAACTTTGCATCTTTCAAAATTGTTCAAGTTCTTTTTGCAGATAAAATCCAACCGGATCTCTGTAGCTTGCATTTAATACGCAGGCACCACTGAGATATGTAAAAAGCACCACAGACAAACATTACTTGTAGAGATCTATAAGTTACCCCTTTGGAGAGATATCACCAAGAATCTAGATCCTGGGGATGATTCTTGATGATTCTCGCCTCCCAGGGAAGTTATCTCTCTGTGGTGTCCCACTAACAATGGAGATAATCTATCATCCACATTCACAGCGTGGTCACTTTATGATTATTAGTTTTGCTCCCCATAATCACGCTTTCCTCGTCACGCTTGGTTTCGAGGCTCATCAATTCTTTGAGAATTCCATCCACATTAACACTCCCAATGAATCATCCTCATCTAATACAACTCTCTCAACAAACTTACTGGGGATTCATCAAAGTTAACATGAATAGAGATTCTTGCACAATATCGATCCTTTTATTGGTACTTCATATATGCCTTACTCTTCTGCTTTTAGAATAACCAAGAAAAGATTGCCCTCATATTAGATTTAGCGCCAAATTTTACCTGACCTATCTTTTGGTGTTTAGAATAAAGCATTTACATCCAAAAACTTTAAAAGTAACAATACGTAGGATCTACCATACCAAAGCTCGTAAGGAGTCTTAATGAATAAAAGTCTTAAATGTCTGCCACGCGAGTATCAAGCCCAAAGATGCCTCAAAAGTACTTTGGCAAGTTGCTCATTCAACACGGTGCGACTCATTTCGAATACCTATTCTTCAGCTCCACGACTCCATTTTGTCGAGGCGTGTTCTTGGCGCCGAAAAGTTGCGCTGATTCCATACTCCCCACAAAACACATCGAACTCATTTCGAACCTTCACCTCCGTGACGCCTCCTTATGGCCTTGATTTTTAAATCCCTTTTCGCTCATGACCTTTCTACACAACTTAGCAAACTCTTTTAAACGCATCACTTTTAGACACAGCGCCAATTACCCAAGTAAACCCTCGAAAGTACCTGGCCCACAATAAAAACATGAGTTTAGAGCCACCTAAACTCTCAATATCCATCTCACCAACAAGTCCATAGCAAATCGCTAATACGGGTTCGATTTAAACAAGATTTAAAGAACGACGATTTATGCATTTTACCGAAGCCGATATGCACGCAAAGTTTGAACCTTTATATGAGAGAGATTAGGTAGCTCCTAACATGTGAGTTTTTATGCAATTTAGATAACATTTCAATACTAGTACGGCCCAACCGCCGATGCCACAAACTCACGCCATCATGTACCACATTCATGCAAATATTACCGCTCAACCGAATCAAAATTAACATAATACACATTATTCTATCGAGCAACTACGTATTGCAACAAATTTAAGATTTAAGCATTTGAAATAATACACTTTATGTTTTGAAAACTTAATCATAATCATTTTCACACAACAAGCTCACACTTAGCAAATTAAACTCTCACGCCATCAACAAGTAAAGTATTTTTAATTTGGAAACAACTTTTTACCAATATATCCTTTACCTAGGATTTTGGCGGTTTCATGAGTTTGGCGAATCCTTACGCTTCCAACCGCCTTGTTTCCAAGTTTCAAAGAGCGAGCATCTCCCGCCATATGCCTCAACAGTCCCCTATCCACCATCCAAATGTTTTTCGATGAGCCGGCCTCCTAAGCAACACAAATTTCACTTCTATCTGAGGTACCCAATGCGATTTGGGTCCTCAAGTATAGAGGATGGATTTTCACATCCATTTAGCCCTGTGGTATTCCTGGGACATAAGTGTGCCCATTCTCACTAACCTTTGTACTTACATTTCAAGACTTATGATTTCCTTTTTCACAATGTTTAGTTGAAATGCGTCTTACTTTTAATTTAATACCGATGATGAAGTCGACATTAGAAGCTGATAGGAGCATCGCTTGAATAGCCTAACCCCCTTGTCAAGCTGTGGACAACGCCGTTCTCAAATTTCATTTAACTTGTTTTGTTCTACTCTGTGCTGAAGCCGGTAGTATTTCTCAGTTCAACATTTTCCAACTCAATCTTTTTAAGATTTTTAAGCTTAAGCTCCACCTTTTCTGAAAACCGTCATTTTTCAAATTGGAATCAAGCTTTAACAAAGTAACTTCATTCTCAAGAGAGTCGTTTTCATGAAAGCAAGCTATTGGTTTTAAAAGTTCTTTACCTTTTAAGCAATTTTTCAAAGCTTTCTAATAACTCGCTATTGTTGCTTAGCCTGGCCAAAATCACTACTTGATTTCTCATCACCAGCGAAAGGCCAACCGAGGGAGAAATAGAGCCAAGAGGTACTCCATCGAGTCTTGTGCCAATGGCATTACCACCCGCCGCAAGTTTCCATTTCTGAGTCGGACTGACTCGCCCGGATTCTCCTGCCATCCCAAGTGGCCTTTGTTGCAAGTTTTCTGTCAGACTCTCGGCCAGACGTGGGCAATCCGCCTTGAAATGTCCTGTCAAGTACATTCAAAGTTACTTATCTCCTTTGATTTTCCCTCTGCCTCGGGCTGTACTTCCTTTCGTGATTTATCTCTGTGCTTTTATGACCATGATCATTGTTGCCTTGAACTTGAGAAACCTTTGTGAAGTCTCTAGCAAGGGGCTGCCATATCTTCATCATCTTCATCACTTTCTCATGAATTTTTGTACGGCCAGCTTACAAGAGCCACTTTCTTCTTTGGCCCCTTATTTCTCGAGCCTTGTTCTTTATGATGACTTCCTTCGGCTTTCTCAAGGAACCAATGAGCTCTTTGAGTGGGAAGAATCTTGATATGGCCTACTGAGTCGTAATAAACCTTTGGCCGTAACCGGATCGACGGCTTCTGCTTATTCTTCCATTTACTTCTTCCAAGTATAAAGTCTTCCCTGTGAGAATCCAAGTCAAGCTGGAGCAACGTATCAACCTTTGATGAGCATCTTCGATGGACTCTCCTTGACACATTTCCCCGGCGTTTGATATCCCCTGTCAAAAGCCTGACCTCGTGGGTTTTCACTCTGACTGTAACCACCCAGTTTCAACAAAGTTCCATATTTCCTTGGCCGACTCAAGATCCCTTAACTCCGAGCATGGTCTTCTTCCATACACACGTATCATGGGAGAACACGATGGCCTCTAACTAACTCCACCTTTGGAGTTCCTCATCCCTTAGTATCACATCCTCTTCTTTATCCACATCCTCCATCGGGATGCATCGCGGCGCCTAATTTTCTTATTGCCGCACATTTCTTCCACTTTCGTCAAATTCTCATGAAACCGGGGTCAAGAATTTGATACTCATTGAAACGAGCTAATCTCACAGATTATTCTCCATAATTTGTAGTCGATGTTTTGGCATTATTTCATTCAATAATCATAGTTTTGATCCGCTGCCAAGCAACGTGCGGCCTCGCACTTGACCTACCTTCAACACAAAAAAAGTTCCCGAGCTAATATTCCCGTTACTACCCATGATCTTTTTCTACAAGATTTTAAGCTTAATTACGTAGTAATTACGAGCCTCGATACCAATTGTTAGCCTGTGATTCAACCTTGTGAGGGGGCGAATAAGGTTTTACGTTAAATTATTCCCTTTTTGAAGTTTTAATTTAACAAATACTGAATTACAAAATAATAAGAATATGTTCTAACGCTAAGGAACCCGATAACCTAAGTCGAGAATGATTAGTCAACAATAAAAACAACAAGATGATTAGTAATAATATAATGATTAATTTAAAGTAGCAGTAGCGAAATTAAGAAACACAATACACAAGATATTAGCCAGCTTCGGGTTCCCCACCGCTCGACTGGCCGTGGGCTTTCCAAATTCCTGGATTTTGGCAAAGATAAATTTAGCGCCTTGAAGAAATGCTCATTACACACGCTAAATCCTCTCTGTTTATTATCAAACACTTAGCTCACACTAAATGACCCAAGCTACCCCGCTTAAGGATTAACCAACTCCTAATCAATCCTGGGATTGGGAAACCCAAGAACACACTCTTAGATTTCAAAAAGTACTATCATCAACCTAATAAGAATCCCTATAAGCCTCTAATAATAAGGATTTCACTCAAAACAATAAATGTTTGAGAAAGAACAATTATCACACAACTAGGAAACTCTCAATAAAGATTATGCAAGACAATGCGGTAGTTACGATTTCGCCTTTTGCTTATCAAAGAAATAAATGCTCAAATTAGGTTTCAAATAGTCAGTAAAAGCTCATTTAGGTTTTGAAAGAGGGGCTTATAGCACAAATTTTGAGTTGCCTCCAAGATCGACCCCATCTATACTGCAATTCCTGATGAGCCCCTCGACGGACTGCAAGCCCGCCTCCGTGGGGGACCTTATCGAGTCTGTGGTCTCGCATCATCGGATCTCTATCGAGACCCGGGGTCTCCTCGGGGGCGGGTCTCGGACATCGTGACCCGAGACCCTCTCGGGCGGGTCTCCTACGGTTCATGTTGTCAATTCCAAATAACGAACGTTTCAAGCTAATTCCTCGAAACCTGAATGCCATACACGCTCATTTGTACGAGAGACTTAACTATGAATCATCTATACTTAAGATTTAAACTACGGACCTTGCCAAACACAATTAAGTTTAAATGGCAAAAGTCTATACTCACAAATTTAAAACGACAAAATACTTAAAAGAAGTTTTACAAACGCCTATAAAAAAAAAAGAAGAACACGAGCTCCTTTTGGTGGGTTTCAGCTTGTTTGACCTTATATCAATGTTCTAACTTCCCCGATCAACAATTTTGAAGATCAACTTATTTAGAATAAACTCAATACATGTTCACTAAAACGGGATTAGTTCGACAAACAATTTGTTATCTCAAAAATAGGTTTGAAATGGAATCCCATTATTCAACAATTTTCACATTCTCGCTTGCTTTATTTTCCACCTGGAAATATTCTGCAAGCCTCCTTTGAAAACATCGAATCCTTCCTTCTGGTCTGCCCATGATTACACACAGCTTCACTCTATTAATTGAGTGTCTTTATTCTGATACAAATTGAAAAATGTTGCTAATCTTAATTCCGTAGATAAGCTTTTTCACTGTCATACTCAAGATGGTATAACACTCGGCTCAACTAACGACAAACAAACACAAAAACAAAAACAAATAAGAAACATTAACAACACAAATCAATTGTTTGTCCAGTTCAATGCAATGTGCACCTACGTCTAGGGCGTCCTGAAGGATTTTCTATGATATAACTTAAATAAAATTATTCAAATAATCATACCAGAATCAATTTAATTGGTTCTAATATCGATCTACAAATATATCGCAGAATATATGAATTTAATACTGCACAGTCAAGAACGTGGAAGTTAACCACCAATAAATCTTTCACGGTTAAGCCCTTAAATTCCACCTCTAGCACCACACACAGATAATAAATACCTCTGTGATCTAAATGATCCATACTCGTATAATACCGAAGCTCGCTAGAAACACGCAGAATCGACGAGGCAAAATAAAAGTAGAACTTTCAAGTTCTACACTCTGATGTTCATACTTAAGTTCTCGCGGATCGTGGGGGTGACTTTTTAAGTTATGGTGGTAAATTAGGTTTTTGCAACCTAAAAACCTAATACATCTCCTTTTTATAGCGCTTATCATTTAACCCTGGGTGTCCAACCGGAAAGTAGCTAATGTTTTAATTGCTCACTAAACTAACTCGCTAAGCTAAAATACTATTAACGAGTTATTAACAAGCTCAACTAACTATTTAATTAACAACTAGTTAATTAATCTGAAGTTCATCCAATTAATAGCTTACACGCCAAGTAATGTAAATTACCCGATTGAGAATTTTGCTTTTTATTGATTACAATCAATTTCTCTACACCACAAATGTGGTTTAATTTCATACATGAAATATAATTCAGCATCACGGTATCTCGCTATGACATTCTGTGCTCAAATAATAGCAATGTGATAATAATATAATCGACCATTATTTTGTCTTAAGGCACCCATTATACACAGATCTAGTAACTTTATTGATAACTCCCCGGTATTATCATATGAGAACACGACTTGGGTAATTTCAATTACTATTATTGAATGTCTGCTTATGTAATCACATTTAACTAAACTAGTAAAATGAATTATTATGCAATAATTGTCGTGAATGACATAACAATAATAAATGAAACCACAACTATTGATTTCCAACACTTCCAGCTTGTCCTTCTTGACCGACATTTTAAGCAATTCCTTTGTTCCTCATGATCTCTAATCACAAAGTTAACCATAAAAGTGTCGCGAACATCCACCTAATTTCTTTTACCGAACTATGAATCATATACCGGATAAACCACAACTAATACATCGGGTGCGCTAATCATTCTCGACTGAGAGGCCTTAGATCACCTTTTATATCAACTAGAAAACCCCTATAATATATCAACATCTTATTTCATTATACTTATCAGGTCACCTAATATATATGTTATGATCTCCGCTTTTTACGTACATTTGATTGACATAACTCTCAAAGTACATAACTCATATAACATATAACATAGCAATGTTTCGAAAGCAGCAGTTTTACTGTTGCACTGCGGACTACGAGTAAAAGTGAGTAGACTTTAATTCGTAGACAGAATCTAATCCCTCACTTTTATGTGATACTGCAAACTTCTTTTTTTGTAGTTTCCGTAAGTTGTTGTTTTTCTTCTGCTATTCAGTAAATGTCAAACTCATTTGACTTATAAAGACAACCAACTTTTTCTCTATTTAACAAATGTGTTTGATAAGTTATGAGTTTATGGGGTGAGATAATTTATGAGCTCTATTGTTTCTTCACTAATTATATAAGTTTTTATGACCAGCTTCAAGCAAAATCTCACCATTAGATCCCGGCTTCCCGAGGTTGGGCAGACATTTGTATTAAAATAATTGTCAACTAGAGCAAAATACTCTTTATGTTTTTACTCGACGGCATAGCTCATGGGGTCTAGTAGATATTAGGTCTAAATCTCTAATCCAAGAGGTTCCACTGTGATTCCCAAGAGAAAAGGAAAGAGTGCGGCTACTTCACCGCCTCGCACCTACTATGGTACTTTCGCAAGGCTTACCAACACCCACCCATGATTTCCAAAAGTTACATGGTCTCAGTGAGGCTTAAGACAAAGGGTTCACGCAGTTGCATTTTAGAGAAGACAACCGGCTTTTTGGAGCCTAGCTCTCATTCGGCTTTTGCTTAAACATTTGGCTAATTAATGGCCTACATTGATCACCTATAAGTCGGCATTAATGTGTCCCTTTTTACCATTCCATGCTTCAAAGGCCTTGCTTGACCATCATCTAACTTCCAAAATGTTTCTACTTTGCTTTTCCATCCAATTTTGTTAACTCTCTCAAGTTAAGTGAGTCATGCCTACCTTGCGACATTCTTATGTGGGTCAATTTAGTCCGAATGTATAAAAGATTTCCATGTGCCACATGCGAATTTCAATTGATGAACCCTAATTAATTGAAACTCTCCAAATTGATTACGCATTCTTCCTCAAACCAATGATAGAAATTTCACGTTTAAAACTTAAACCGGATTTAAAATCGCAATACACTAATACTATGCATTTTAATATGGCTGGAAGAATAATTAAATTTTCTTATCATGAAATAAATGTGCCTCAATTACACTTCAAAAACACATCAGCTAAATTTAAATAATTACATTAAATAATTTCATCTATCCGACTTTCACAAACCTTTCAAACAAATACCTAAACTATTCAACCTTTCTAAGTAGCACTGGGTACATTTTCGGTATTTTGAAACTCCTTTTCAAATTAGTGCCATGAACCTTTAAAACCATGACACTATACTTTTGAAGACAAAGTTAAATTTGAAGAACAATTTAGTCAAATAATATAAAAATATCTTATCCCTATATCTAACTCACATACATCAAATAATAAATAATTCTAATTGGAACATATATATATCATATACTTTAGCAAAGCTAGTTGTTTGTTAAAGGCTTAATTCCATTGCCCCAAAACTATGCCCGACGGTCACTTGCCCCCCCTCCCCCATATACTACATTCAACCTACCCCTAATACTATCATCTGTTAAATCTGTCTCCTTAAAACACCTTTGCTAATAAAATAATAAAAACCTGTTTTAACATGTTAGATAAAGTAGGAATTATACACATATTTTGATTTTTAGGATATTTTTGAATAACATAACATTTGGGCTTTATTAATAATAATTTAAAAATTAAATAAAAAAGAAAATTAAATGATGTTACCCCATACCCATCCTTGTCAATACTGCACCTCCCTCCCTTCATCCCAATCCTCGCCCTTGTCAAAACGTGAAGCCATTTTTGGCTGTTTGGAACATTTTCTTATCGATACCATCGGCACTTGGGCCTCACAGCCTGCAGCTCTGGCTCGAAAGAATGACGAGATAAGGAGGTCTCACTACCCAAGGTTGAGGCCATTTTCAGGCAGCCGATTTTCGTAGTTCCTGGGAATATTCTATTTTAAGCATGCTTTTTGCCTATAAATAGATACAAATTATTTGTTATGAGTCATTATCACAAAAAATAAAATGTATATATATAATCATCATAGTGAATAATATTAGTGGCTTTAATATTCTGAAGAATCTTGTAGTAGCTTATCTTTTGTTCTTTGGTAGATTTGTCAAGTTGAGATTTTCAAAGTATAAAGAAAATACTCAATCGATAGACTAGCTAGCTGATGTGGCTTCAGAATAATATTCTTGATTAGTGATTCCGGCATACAAAGAATGTAACGTGCACTATCTATACGGGAATCTGTGATAAATCTTGTGTCTGCTTATTTCCGCATTTAAATTCATGTTGTTCTTATTGATCGTCAAACTTCAAAATAATTTGGGTCTTAACCTAACAATCGGGTATCGGGAGTTTCTGCCTATCTCATTGGGAGTTTAAGAATCATCATTTTGCATCTAAGCGAAATCGTGGACACGGGTCATAGGGTAAATCATGGTAAAATCAAGTTTTTACATTGAGCATTATCTCGTGGTGCTTGTTTCTGGATAATCATTTGGTCAGAAAAGCTCGACGTGGTCTGCATGTAACACGTTATCATGAACGCCACGCCGAATGCTGCAAAGTAACCACAACAAAGCGAAATTAACAAGGCTTTCACACGGCGTAAAGTCAACAATGGCCTCCTCTATTTATAAAAAGAAGAACGGCAGATTCTATCGCTAGAAGTTCAGTAGAAGAAAGACAAGTTTCATACCTTTCAGTTAAAATGATTCACAAGCAGCTGGCAAGCAAGTGCCCATGTCATGAAAGTATTATTATATTGTTTTCAATTAATTAATGCTTCTATGGAATTCTCGGGGTTATAGATCGAACGCCTTATCATACTAATGTCAACATGGGAGTAAATGCTGAAATCATATGTCCAGAATTCTGGGGAGCGCTCATTTCATTTACGGTAACAACATGTAATAGGTATACAGGTCAACGAAGATGTTCTAATGTCTTTCTAAAAAGTTGACAAATGCAGTGCTGTTCCAAAGCGTAGTAATTTCACCTCTATGAGCTTCCAACTCATGATGACATGGTAGTGACACCTGGGCGTAGTGGGAAAAGATATTATAGCTAATGGGGCGAGTTAGGCAATTATATACTTGGCCTCGTACAATAATATAAGCGTAGGACTTACAAGTATAATGAAAAACAAAAGTGAGTTTCGATACTTAGAATTTCTATGAAAACAGATAGGTTGCCGCCGTATAATCATGCCTCGACGATTGAGCGGATCTCGTAGAGGTTCTGGTGAGTCAAAAATGAAGATACTGAAGGTCAAAAAGGTACTAATTAGCAAAATATAAAACTTTATTTAAGCACAGTCTGAGTCCATGAACTGATGTGCCGATGCAACCAGCCTTCCAGATTAAAGTCATGTGAAATTTATTCTCAACCTCCTCGATTATTTGCTAACCATTGAAGTATATGCCTGATCAAATTTTGAGGATCAGAACAATAGATCAAAGGAAAAGTCGTGAGTGAACAAGTGGCAGAGAATTTTCATTGATGTCCAATCGAGTTTGAAAGTTCCGGCAAAAGCTGCAAGCATGAAAAACAAGAGTATGTCATCGTTGAATGCAGGTAAACTTGGTATTTAGAATGTTCTAGATTGATAAAGAAGCGGTGTCAAGTCAAATCGCCTTCAGCTGGAGTTCTTGGACGTATTTAACTGGGGTGGAAGGCTACCGCAGATGTATGCCAAGATGGTGTATCCCAAAATGTCTTCGCTGAGATCGTCAAGCAAAGCCATTTTTGGAACGTTATCGAAGTTGCCATCAAGACCCCATGGTCTCATGGCGCTCAAGCAGCTGGTCTCTCAGAAAGTACCGACGAGACCGTGAGTAATGCCCCTGGCGACGGCGCGAAAGTGATTGAGAATGCTAGCTTTTAAGGTTCCTAACATTCTAACTAGGTTAAAAGTGTTTTTTCCTATAAATAGGTTATTTGCTATGATTTGATTATCAACAAAACACAATGTGCATATACGATCATCATGCAGAATGAGTCAGTATTTTGGCCATGCCTCAAGAACTTAGAGAGTTTATGTTTCTTGTTCTCGATAGATACTTTTGTCATTGGCTTCGTGATAAAGAAAATACCAACCGATAGAATAGCTAGCGATGTAGTCAGAACAATCTTTTGATTATAGTGATTTTCGCAGCAGTAATGTGACGCATCATTCACATCGGGTTTTAACTCAGATAAAATCAGGTGTCTGCTTTATTTCTACATTTAAATTTTGTCGTTTTATTATTAATTGTTTAATCTCTATGAGGGATTAGGGTTTAAAATCCTAATATCAAGCAGATTCAAGCGAGATCTCGAAAGTTATTTTCAAATTATAGAATTGTCAATAACTAGAATCTCTAACATCCCCTTACCTCTTTACTCCTATCCAAACCGGTACCACCTCTATTTAACACCCCTCAGCTGTGGAAACTCTTCACAAAAATACCACAAAAAATGTATCATACTTTTCGCGCTGCCTCATAAAAAACTAAAGCCCCCGTGCCTGGGGATAATTAAATGAAAGCTCCTCTATTAGATAAAAAAAAATTGTATGTAAAATAAATAATCATATAAATTTAAAAACTAGTTTCATTCAATAGACTATTTCGAACATTCTTTAAAAATTTTGTTTTAAAATATAAAATATTTATTTGATAATTTTCTAGCTCTTCAATTTTCTTTCTTTTCTTATGATTTTCATATCCGAAATCATATTTTTTAATTCTAGGCAACATAACTAAAGAATTAACGATTTATTACAACGATAAATTATTATGAATTTATGGATAGAAAAAAAAACTTGAGATTTTTTTCTTCAAATAATTTAATACTCTCTAATTAATTCTTCCTCCTTAATAAGAAATAAATCAAGCACTATTCTTAGTATTCATAAAAATTTAATATATCAAAATTATATATAATTCCAATATTCAATCAATTCAATTTTAGTAATTATATTAAAGTTTCCAATTGGGTATATGAAAATACGTAGATAAAGACTAGTCACTAAGTAAATGTGGTCAACAGGTTCTGTAGCCTTCAATTCAGTTCTGTGCCAAAATGGGTTCTCTTTTATTAATTTTTGATTTGTTTTTTGGTTTTTAGTACGTTACTGGGCCATGCCTCCCAAATATCGAGGCCTCAGCAGCAACCGGCCGGCGACATACTCTGCCTCGGCTACTATGGGAAGCCTTATCAAAACAAAAATCTCCATAATTTGTAATTTACAAATTGGTATATCTTAAAAAAGTCAATTTTGGCAGATGCTGTACACTTTCGTAACGCTTAAAAAATTGGAGTTTTAAGACGGATAATGTTAAAAATTCATTTTGATATCAAATTATCATAGAATCGCAACTTTTGTTAATCGTAATATAAAGATTTACCTTTGATATCAAATTCTCTTAGAATTGAAGTTTTTGTAAATTGCATTGGCGCGAATTTCGACGGCATTAGCTGCAAATAGGTGATTGGGGCGAGTACGCGGACGCGCTCGTGGCGCGCTAAAGGGTGCGTAGAGATATTTTTAATTTTTAGTTTTGCATATTTTCTTTTTCAAGTATTATTAAAATAAAGGCAAATATTATGTTATTTTATAATAATATAACTTGAAAATCTAATATATGTCTAATCGCTTAGTTTTACCTCAGGTTAAATGTATTTTCATTAATTTTATTGTCAAAAAAAAATTTTGTAAATTGACAAAGATAATAAGATACAAATGTTTGACGGTATTTAGAAAGTATTATGATGTCGATAAATCGTAAGATAGCTTCTAAGCGTAGCTTAAACTTATTCATCTCAGACTTACCTGTCTCAAGAAAAACGCAAAGATGTGTTTCGCCTGCATACAACACATAAATAGAAATAAAATTACATGGGCTTGAGTGACTTCATCTACCAATAATCCATACAATTTTATCGAATATATATACTAGGTAATTCAAAGTAACTTAGAATAGATTATACATATTATCTCTACTGTTGAAACATAAGATAAAGATGCTTGGAAAATAGATGGAAGAGTTTTGCCAGAGAAGCCGTTTCAAGTTGCTGAATTGAAACCATTTGGGTCTTGTTGTAAGCTCTACCTGTTTCAAACATCTACTTTCTCTCCATTGACATTCCATTCTTATTTCTTATTCTTTATGCTATTTGGATTAAATCATATTGGAATTCTTTTGCAAGAAAACGCTCTGAACTATCACTTTACGTTACCATATTCTTCATTCACTCACTCTATGAATTCTATCTCATTCACCCCACTATTATTTTATACCGATTTTTTATTTTCAATGGACACTTTCCAGAAAGTTTCAACGGATAGTCAACGCGATGTCATGGCAATATGCTTTTCACCGGGGGCAAAATAGTACTCTACATATAAAACATTCTAAAAAATCAAAAATGGATTTAGACACCGGTACTGATCACCACTAGTCCACTACCACCTCCACCCCACTCACCACTAGGTCAAATGCTCCGGTCCAACCCCATCCCTATCCCCTATCCAACTTCTGCACTCACCCGAATCCGTCGGAACCTGCATTTCCTTATTCCACCAAAACACATCTCTAACTACTCCTTATTTACCCAAATTTCATTAAAAATCAATCCATCCCATAATAAATCTAACAAAACCAGACAACATTTGGGCAACAAAAATATTCCTTAACAAAAAAAATACATGGAATAGTCTCAGCAAAAATCGCCACCTGGCGGCACCACTGTTGAGGATCAGCGTCTTCGGCGAAACCCTGGTCGCACCGCTGCTCCTTTCATCCCTCCACCGCCTGCATAAAAACCCACAAAACCCTCCCCAGAAAAAACCCAATTGGATGAATCCGCCCTCTCTAACCCGGATCTAGGCCCCTTCTTACTCAAACTCGCACGTGACACAATTGCTTCAGGAGATGGTCCAAACAAGGCCCTAGACTATGCCTTACGTGCAACTTGTTCGTTCGAAAAGAGTGTCGAAAATGGAGAGGTGGGTTTGGATTTGGTGATGAGTTTGCATGTTGTGGCGGCGATTTATTGTAGTTTAGGAGGCGGAGGTAATGCGGAGGTGCTTGAGGGCGGTTAAGGTGCTGGAACATGGAAATGGAGGCCGCGTTTGAATTAGAGGGGCTGGGAGCAATTAGTCCATGTTCAGGTGCTGGTGGTGGGTGTGGTGGACCGGTGAGAACATGTGCATCCCATTTTTATTTTTTTAAAGTGTTTTAGATGTGAAATTACTTATTTTGCCCCCGATGAGAACATGTGCATTTGCTGATCATCCGTTGACTTTACTTGAAACAACAAACGGCAAAAACCATAAAGAATGAATCTTGAAATAAAGATAAACATGTTGATTGGCTCCAAGTTACCTCTTTTATGCTATTCGACTCAAGCTGTTTCTTCTAAAATTGATTTTCTGCCTTTCAAAGTATATTGCATTTCCTTAAAAAGAGACACGATTGATTAAAGCTATGTACAAAAATACACTTCAATAATACTGAAAGACAATGGGAAAGATCGTCGAAAGATTCTCGAAAGATGAGCTACCTAAATGAAATTAAGGCTATGTAAATTAACACAAATAAACTAACAATTCGCTTAAAAGTAAGCCTTAAAGCAATTCAGCATCAAGGCCGTTGCAGTCACTACCTTTGGGGTTCAAAGACAGAAACTGAGACCCGCAACCCGACTAATATGAAGAAGAAATTGATGATGTCGCGGAACTGCGAAATTGAAAATGGTACGCCCTTTGCCTTCCAACACGATTTTTGTTAATGGCACATCATTCATAGTTAATAGAAAATCGATCGAAAAAGCCAAATAAAACATTTTAAAGTAGAAGATGTTATCTCAATCGCGCTCCTGTGTTTATTTTGTCGTAAGCGACTGAACGTAAAACGATAAAACAAATGCATCACCTTCCCAAATTTATCCTACCATCCTATCGACCCCTAAATTATGTTGTTAATGTAGGATTTGGCATATGATCTCATATGTCTTGCGCCTGTGGTAATCGTAATGTGTTGGATGTTCCTCAACTTGCCACGAAGAAATGATTGACAGGAACTTGTCTCGTAATTCACGCCACCTGATCCTTGTGAGTGTTATTAGATGAAGAGTCTAATCGTTACTAACAATGTATTATTAATCTGCTATATCTATGTCTTTGTCGAAGCTAACTCATACGACGTATTAATTACATCTTAATTTAACTTGAAGACTTGAGTAATCGATTTAAAAATTTTAATATTGACTATGAATAATTAAGAGTGTCATAGGTATGGATTTCACACTAAAACTCCAAAATCAATATAAATACTGTTGTTTCCAATGTCGAACATTCCATAGGTATGTCATCCGGGATGGAGGATATATCAATATCTGTATTGCTTCTGGATAATCTGGAAAAATATTACGAGGGTACCGAAACTGGATCAATACTCAAGGATCATATCAGGAGTCTGAAAAATGGTCTTCAATTCCTTGGCAAACTTCACTTTTTGTCGATAGATGGAAAACTGGCTAATAGAGTGGAGCATTTGGTTCGCCATGTGAAGCACACACTTACAAGTTGTGAAGATGAGAATAATGGGGTGTTGGACATCGTGAAGTTGGCTCAAGCATATGAATATTTGCGAGAATTGATGAAGTATCTTATCATTGACCCGAGATACAATGGTAAATCTTTCAGCATATTTCGGAAGGAAATACGTTCAAATCTTAACTACAGGGAAGTCATTGATCTCCTTCTTGAGAATATCTCGAAAGTATTGGGTACCTGGAACGGAAACAACAATGCTACTGATGATGATCATATTGTTGATATGATGAAAACTGTGGGAGAATTGAGGAGAGGCCTAACTTATTATAAACCCTTATATATAAGTTTAGCACATCCACCCTACCACACTTATAATTATAAACCCCTTGCTCGTTTTCTTAATCAAGCAGCTGTTGCGATCTATTTGTTGTTGGTTGGCAAAGTGGATGAAAAGACAGTGGTACTCTCGCTACAGAGGATAATGCGTTGCCAAGAAAAATGCAGGAACCTCAACATCTATGTCAGGTTCTTGAAGTTTAGCTCTTCAGGATTTTCCTCTTATGTGAAAGGACAGTTCTATATCCTGGATAACCTAATACATATATTAGCAATGAATTCCGATTCTTTAAATGATGTAAATAGACATCTCTATGCAGAACTGAAGGAACTTCGAACTTTTGTGGCAAATCAAAGGGGAAGTGAGAGGCTAAATCATTATTTGGGACTAACAGCATCAACTGAGTCAATTTGTTACCAAGCAGTGCCCGTTGTATCCTCATGTTATTTGGAAGAGGTTGAAGTAGAGCAACACATGCACCAGAAAATAGATGAAATCCTTATCTCTGTTATTGACCAGATCAGAATGATCAAGTGTCGACATGCTTCCCAAGAAGAGATCAAACTATATGACTGTCCCAAAGTTGATGGTTTGGGCTTCTTGGAGTTTTTCTTGGAGCGTCTGAAGGAGTTAAAAGGACACGAAAAAATGTCAGTCATAAGGGATGAAATTGGGGCCCTCTACACGGACATCCATTTTCTCGTGTCTTCACCGAATACATCACAAGAGAAACTTGCCAGTGAAGGAATTTGGACCCAAATTGTTCGATTGGCGTATCAAGCTGAATATGTGATGGACCTTTATCTTGTAATCCCTGATGCACTTTGCACATCAACTTTGTCGAACATTGTGAGGGAAGTGACAGAAATCAAAGAAAGACAACTCGCTGTTCCTCGTAAAAGCGTTCCTGTTGAAGATTTTTCTGGGACTACTACCAGTCATGTTCATGGCCCACCGTTGCAACATAATAATGTTTTTCATGGATTTGAAGAGGAAATCGATGCTATGATGAAGTATCTTTCCGGAGGAGAAAATGATTTACAGGTTATCTCAGTAGTGGGAATGGCTGGAGCAGGGAAGACATCTTTGGCCATGCATTTGTTCCAAGAATCTTCACTTGTTGGACACTTTGATTCAAAAGCATGGTGTACTGTTTCTCAATGTTACCAAAGGAAACATTTGTTGCTCACAATTTTAAATCAAATCGATCCATTTGATTTTGATATCAGAGAGAGAGATGAACAAGAAATAGCTGACATGCTTTGCAGAAGTTTGAAGAAACGTAGATTTCTTGTGGTCATTGATGATGTATGGGACGTTTCTCTATGGAGTTATTTGAGTCGATATTTTCCGAATGACAAAACACGTAGTCGAATACTCATCACCACCAGAGATCACCATGTGGCTTCAAAGACTAAGTCCAGTATCCATGAACTTCGGCCACTAACAGAGGACGAGAGTTACGAATTATTGCTGAAAAAATTTCCTCAACAACAAAGTTTACCTATAAATCTTGCGAGAATTGCAAAAGAAGTTGTAAAGAGTTGTAAAGGGCTACCACTTTCAATCGTAATAATTGGCGGTCTCATGCGTAATGCCGAGAGAAATGAGGAAATATGGAGCCAAATTGCCAAAGATGTGACTTCAACAATTTTGAGCGACCCTCAAGGTAAATGCAAGGACATATTGGAACTCAGTTACAGCCATTTACCCAATCACTTGAAATCATGCCTCTTGTACCTAGGAGTATTTCCAGAAGATTATGAAATTTCAGTTACTTGGTTGGTAAGGTTATGGGTTGCGGAAGGATTTGTACGAGGAGGTTTAACATCAGAGGAATGTGTCGAAAATGTCGGTAAAGGGTATGTGGATGATCTTATAATGAGAAGTTTAGTCATTCCTAAAAAGGGAAAAACAGAAGGTGGAGTTAAGAGTTTTCAACTCCATGATCTCCTACGCGATTTCTGCGTGAAAAAAGCAAAAGACAAACATTTCTTTACAGTGCTTGATGATAAAGGTACCTTTGACTTGTCACTCTGTCCTCGTAGGATTTGCATCAACCGTGGTAAGGACAAGCATCTGCCTTTTATCACTTTGAACAATATCCGTACAATTATCTCCTTTTGCAAATCTAATTTAGGTGATGTTGACATTGAACGGGTCATGGAGTCCGAACACATGAGTCTTCTCAATGTGATGGACATGGCCGAACTTGTAGCCCCTGCTTCCTATATGCATCGCTTTGTTCATTTGAGGTACTTGGCTATTTGGAATGTACATCGAAGTGGTAAAGTCTCAGTACAATCATCAATTTCTATGTTGTGGAACCTCCAAATTCTCATCTTATCTTTCTCTGACAACCATGTGTTTGAAGTTCCAGACTTCATATGGGATATGGTGAAATTGAGGCATATTCATTTACTTCCCAGTGCACTATTTCCTTACCATGATAGTAAGAGGCTTCAAGACTCGTCTGTCTTACTGGAGAATCTAATGTCCTTGTCAAAGCCACGTCTACAGTATGGTGACTCAAACTGGCTTAGAAAGTTGCCAAGATTGCAAAAACTGAGCTGCATATTTTTCACCTCTTGGGACGATTCATTGCAACGATATCGGTTCCCAGAGTTGGACCTTTGCAATCGGCTTACTTCACTGAAGGTTGAAAAAGGTCTGGAAGGAAATCAAAGAGATAGGTGTAAGTTGCACTTTCCGGCAAGTCTTAGGAAATTGAGTTTGTCGGAATTCATGCTCGACTCAAATGACATTTCAGAAATTGGGAAATCTCTACCGAATTTGGAGGTACTTAAGCTGCATATTTGCATTAAAAATTGGGTAGTGAATGATGAGGACTTTCCAACATTGAAGGTCTTGAAAATAACTAGTTGGTGTTTACATGAGTGGGATGCCTCAGAAGATTCCTTCCCCAACCTTGAGCAATTATGGTTGAAGAGTTGTGATTCACTTGAAAGGATCCCTCTTGGTTTTGGAGATATTCCTTCTCTGCGCCTCATCTCAATTGAACGTTGTAACAATCCAGTTTATGCATCCGCCAAGGAAATTAAAAAGATTCAAGTCGATGCACAAAATTTGGAACTGAAAATCAACCTATTCTAGAAAACCAGTGTCAATCGATGCATATGACTACTTGTAAGTATAGTTTAATACTCGTTCATCTATACTTTGTTAATAAAATCAAACTGTGTCAAAATTTATCATTGAATTTTATTGCCCTTCCCAGAGGACACTGCATGCATCATTAGTGTTGCACCAGTTGCATCAATCAGGTATGATAAGCTTCACTCTTTCTATTTAATCTACTCTTGACAATTAATATATTTCAAAGAATGTACTCTATAGATAGAGTTGATACTTTGTCTGCAATTTGACCTTTATGTTGAATGACAGGTAGGCTTACTATTTATATATGTTTAGTTGCCTATAATCCACGAAATTAATTATTTTTTTTACTTATCAATCTATGGATTTTATGTTTTGTTAGTTGTTACTTGGAAAAATCTAAAACTGAATTTCTGAATGTCAGTGGTTAATGTGATTACATTGGAAGGATAATTAAATTTCCTTCTTTTTTTCCCTTTAGACCCTGCAACCACATTCTATGGAAGCGTCGCTGGTACTACTTATGGCTAGACAAACACGACATTCCCTCAAGATCCCGTCGGTTCACAAACACCCCAAAAATAGTAACATCATTCTGGTTTTTGTAATTGATTTGAGTGTTCTATTATTACTCATATTTGCAATTATTTGCTAGTTGTTTCAATTTGTATTGTGTTGAACCTAAATTTGTATTGTGCTGAACCTAAATGGGATAGCTTCTATTCTCTGTTTATTAGCTCTTCGTTTGCATGTACCTATTGCGCTACTATAGTATATTGAGTTGAATTCAGTTGTTTTTGGTGAATATTACTTGGAAGGTAATATGCAGCAGTATCTTTTTTTTTTTTTTTGATAATCATATGCAGCAGTATCTTATTTATATAGAGATTTTACTTTTTGGCCAGTGGAGTTTAAGTAAATTGCTTAGGCAAATAGTTTGACATATTTCATTCTTTCAAGTATTTTGGACTTGCCTACTTGGTGTTTTAATCAAATTTTAATTCCTCAATAGCAACTAAATGAATAACACAATATGCTTTAATTTTTTCATAAAACTTTTTTATATGTCCATGTTTCCTCTAAAAATCTCTCCAAAGCAGGTCATTTCTTGCCTTTTTAACACCATTGTTGCAAATGCAATGGCTTCTAGCTGATGAATTTGTTTGGTTTTAGTCTGTTGAGTTCCAAATTTTGTTTTGGTCTGTTCGCTTAGCTTAGCATTGCTTGATTTCTTAAGTTTGTAAAATTTCATTGAACTTAGCTTATCTGTGACTTCATTCTTAAGGCAAAGAAACCTAAGCATCTTTAGCACTACATACACAAAGTAAGCGTCTACTTTGATTGTTTCGCTTTTGTATCGAATCTCAGCCATGAAGGTTGATCTGGCCATCCATAATCGTGTCCGTCTAGAACATAAAATTGGTCGGTTATTTACAACACATTGAATATTTTTCAGAAGAACGATGAGATGGATTTTCTAGGATCTTGATGATGAGATTTTGTAGTGACACTTAGTCATTTGAGTGTCAATGGTGATGCGACAAGTTTTTTGAGGATAGCTGATTCGTTGGGATGTTCGTCACGAAACTCATGGCTGGTCCTGACTTTCAGACGCCAAGAAGTCATGAAGTCGATATTGCTCGTCGTAGTTAGCCGATATATCCCCGCCTCGCCACAAAGGATCTCTCGTGAGAATCAGAGGTATCCGGCCACAGACTGCGGTCACGCAGAATCTACGTACACTTCGACGATCAAGTTAGTATGTGAAGTATTTAACAAAGGATCTGGAAATGCCTCTACCTACCACCAGTGGCCGAGAGAGAGTAACAAGTGTCCGATCCCTTAAAGAGACCTCGGGCTGACCTAAATCTACGGCTTAGCATAATCATTCTTTTGCAGCCATTTTATTTCCTATTGGCCATCGTGAATGCTCATCTTTGTCCGCTCGGACTCTCCCCACATACCCCGGTGAACCGGGGTTCTTCACCTCCTCAAAGTTTCAATTTTAATTCCCTCGTGCAACCGGTTGAAATCCACTTCATAGATTCGTTGTTAGCCGGAAAGGCCTCGGTAACATGCTCCCCGCAAACAAGCGGACCGTCGGGCTCGGGCTTGAAACACCCGAACGATCGCTCAAGAACGCATCGAGAGAGCTTTAGAAAGAAATAGATTGTATATCAAAGTCCATTGCATTTGATTCACCCTCAAAGCTTTACCTTTATGGCTGTTTGAACGGCTACTGTCGTTGGCTACTATTCAATACCGACATCGACAAAGGGCCAAGAAGTGTCAGCAGAATGATGACTTAATTACCCCCCTTTTAATTTAAATCGAACGTTCGCTGACACTAACGGCCTTCTTCTTCCTAATGAGCTCTGGACAAATAAGCCCTTGTGGGTATTTAGCACCTTACTACATAAAGAAAGTGCTTCATTTATTCGCTCTTTCGTCTACGATCCTTCGAGCAGTTCAATCGGCCGCATTCATCTCCGGATCACCTCAATTATTTATAGAATTATCAACTAATCTTCTAAAAAAATCAAAGTCTTAACCAAAGTTATTATTTTTAATGACTCTCGCTTTGTTATGATATATAATGTAATTGAAATTTAGGATTGTGCATTATATAAATTAAATTTCAATTGAAACGAACATTCACATTTAACATGAAAGTCTTAGACAACGCATGAATTTGAACATGAAATGGCCATATCTTTGCACATTTAAGTTGACATACAAAATAGCAAATGAATAGCACTTAATGATAATTGCACAACAGACGTGGGAACGTGGTTGGAAACCGGAATGAACTGACTAAGGTAAGAGCAATTCACATGCTGCCCAATAATTTTCCGAAAATTTTCTCTAACCGCCATTTTTTTCATTTTGTGATTTAGGCTTCTTCATTTAGGTTCATCTGTGCCGTTAAGCTTTCACCCTAAGCATTGGTTCGATATTCAAGTCATCCATCGCTCAATAAAAAAAAATTATAACACATAAAGATATATGTACTCCGAATAAACAAACAAAGTCAATGTTTGTTGATATATTCTATAGACTACATCAATTATTCAGTCTATAAAATATCAAATTTCTCTCCCACAAAAATCACTATTGATCCTCTTTAAGTAAAAGAAAAAATCAGCATTCATACATACATCGGGGAAAAAAATATTAAATTCTCCCACACACTAGCTTCCTACAATTCAATATGCAATTCATATGACGTGTATTATAGTGGGTAATTTGCATCGCACTCCCCTATAAAATATTTGGAAATGTCCATAACGATATCCTATAAATTTAAAAGTGTTATTACCTCCTTGTAAACTTAAAAGATTGCAATATACCCCTTACGCTAAATATTCTATTTATATATTTTAAATAATCGACCAATTTGAATTAACTATTGTAACACTAGTTTTGACCAAAATATTAACCTTGGGAAATAATTATCCCATATTACATGAATACGGGTGGAATAATTATTCAAGTTGTTGTTTTGACGAGCCCGACGCCTTAACCGAGCACCGTATCGGCGCGCATTTCATGATTTTTCGCTCGTACGGTAGCTAAGATTTGAACTGAACCGAACTGGAGCGAAAGTTTTGGAGCCTCTGCATACACCACCTCTACTTCAAGCATGTAAAGATCAGATTTGACCCCGGATCGGGTCGTTTTTTCCAAAGTAAACTAATGTTTTATAAAGTTTGGCGGCGTTTATCGCTTGTTTATCAGAAAAGAGTGTTTTATCTCGCTTATTGTCCGATTCGGATTGCTTATCGAGCAAACTAGTCTTTCATCGATTTAACGGGTTTAATCATGCCGTTTATCGAGAAATGAGTGTCTTAACGGGTTAAACGACAAATAATTATCACCATGTGTTAGAATTAATGAACACTGAATTAGGGTGTGATGACTTGTTGGAATGTAGAGATATTTTGCACACAAATAATTATCATCAAGTCAAATATAGTTTGTTGCTGGGTCATAAATGGATACATGCACATACTATTTGGAAGCTAGATTAGAAAGTGGTGATCATGAATTGAGTTTTTGGCAAAGGATTTTTAATCTTATCGCCGGTTTTTTTGTAGCGGGCTCTGATGTAAAAAATCCTCCAATTCTAGCTTCTCTTGATACGGCTTTTGTCTCTTTGGAATGAGTGCCTCAAGAAACAATGACCGTTTCCGGAAACACTCCATCATCGCTCTGAACGCATCGGGAGCGATTAGTTTGTAGCAGTGAAAGATTTGGGTATCAAAGCGAATTTACTGATTTCAGCCAAAGCCACCTTTATAGCTTGCTTAGGCGTTACTTTGGTCGAGTTTCCTCGATGGTCTATCTTAATACCGACAATGACTAGCGCCTATTATGGTCGTATAATGATAGCCTTAATTACCCCTCTTAATGGAGTCGAATCGTGTTCGTCATTAATTGGCCGGGGTTTCTCTTCTTCCCACTGAATTCGTGACAATCAAGCCTCTAGGCTCGCATTCCGCCATCTCACGGTACTGCGCCTATTTTATTCTAGTTTTCGCCCATCCTTCTTCACACGAAATTTTTAATCAAATCGATTCCATCTCCTGATTTGTGCCAATTATTTATAATTCATCAATTTTTTTGGTCGTGGCTTTTTATGGTTCTCTAACAGTTTCTTCGAACTGGAGTCAGGGCTATGAATCTTGACGATGGTCAGTAATAAAGATAAGGAGGTGTCTTGAAATAGGTGGGAATTTAAGCGCTTTTACTAGTCAGAGAAGCATGAAAAAGAGGGATTTTTATTTGTTTCTTTTTATACTTTGGATTATTAAATGCTTTTATTTTAATTTAATATTTTTATAACAATTTTTACCTGCTCCGACTAAGAAGCAAATATAAATCACAAGTATAATTTGTTTTTTTCCCTTTAAAAAATCGACCATGCAAGGACTGATCTCGCAGACCTCTACTATACGAATAATATCCCATCATCATCACACTACACAAAATCGTGATACAATTATATGGTAATAAAAATCAATTATGAATATCTTGGACACGTGATAAGGTCCATATTATGGCATAGCAGTGTATAAGCCTAAATATATTCTTATTAAATTGATAATTATGTGTAACTAATCTTAAAATTCATTAAATTAGATTAATCTTAAATGTATTAAACTTCTTGGTATTATGGCATAGTTACTGTATAAACCTAAATATATTCTTGTATTAAATTCATAATTATGTGTAACTATGATCTTACCATTCACTATTAGATGACCCAATGTATTTAAACTCATCGAAGCAACAGAAATAAGCACGTCGTCCAAAGCTAAGTCAACTCCCAAAAACAAGTCTCTCTCAATTATTTTTCTCCATTGCAGCATTTGTCACCTAATATGGGCCTGTGTGTGTAACGTGGAAACTTTTCTCCTTTGCTCATCAAATGCATATGCTAAGCCCAAAATATTAAATAATTCGTATTAGTTTTAAAATTTCATTAGATTAAATATTACCCCTAGAGTTTACCTCTTCTTTTACATTTTGTGTTTTGCGTTGAATTCGCCCAGCTAAAGGTGGTGTTGAAGGTCCCCTCCATGATTGATAAGAAGACCAGGCAAGGGCAATAACAGCTGTAGTTATTAAAAAGGTATGTAGAGCATTTTCCATAACAAAAATTGTGTTAGTATCCAAAGTACAAATGTAAAATCTCAACAAATTTGTAAAATATACAAAAATATAATATCCAATCTATATGTGAAGTTCAAAAATATGTCACTTCAACAGTATTCTTGACCAGTATTCTTTAATATGTCATTAAATTTGTATCTTTTTAATTATTTATATGAATATCAAAATCTATCTAATATTTCAAAATATGTTAATAATTTTATTTGTTTAATATTATTTTTCGATATAATTACACAAAATATCAAAAGTTTTGAAAAATATCAATTAATATTTATTGTAAAATATGTAAAAAGTATAATATCATATTTATTTAAAAGGAATGAAGAAGTCCTACATAATTATAAGATAAACAAAATGTTCCACATGACCTTTATCTTTTTAATTAATGTTTTAAGTCATGTGAATATAACGATAAAAAATAAAAGTTAAGCCATTAGCATGTAATTCCATCATTGTTTGAGAAACCAATTTGGTTTCTGATTAACGCAAAGCTTGATGATGCTGCTATTATATAAATAGGAGTGGACCCATTACTGCTGATATCAAGACTCAAACATAATTTGGTAATAGGAGATATTGAGTGATGCCTGCAGTTGTAAACGTATTAAAGAAGCAGTTTGACAAAGTTTATATAATATCGATGGACGATAGTTTCAACAAAAAGTGTTTTATTTCCTACAATAATAACATTACTTGATCACAATAATATACTCTTTAATTTTTATCTATTACGAGTATTATATTAAATAAATAGAAATACTCTACTTATAAAAGTATGAGTTGTGGTTCTTCCTCTTTCACATTTTAATTATTATATTATCCTTATTATAATACTACTACAAAAAAGCACTTGGACGTCATATAAAAGTGCCGTAATTTAATGTGAAGTCCAAGTAAAATCACTTAGACGGCGCTTTTTAACAAGTGATGTCTAAGTAAGTGATGTCCAAGTGATATTTTGTAGTAGTGTAATATTTTATACGCTAAAAAATGTGCTTCTAAAAAAATACTACAAAATAACACTTGATTTCTACTTAGATGTCACATGTTAAAATATGCCATCTAAGATTAACTCAAAGATCATGGCTGCTGTGAATCGAGAACTATGAATAGTGACAAGAGTATTTCATATCTTCGGTCGTATGATATCATCTATTTCCGTATAAAATTGTAATTTCATAAAAACGCCTTTAATGTTATTCAGCTTTTGTGCAAATATTCATCAATTAAAATATGTTATATGAATACAGTTAAATAAAATTGAATAGTGTAAATACGAATAATTTATACTACTAATCAATTGGTAAGCCTGATGTTTTTTAACAATAAAAATAGTGCATTTTTTTATTAAACGGTAAAAGTTTCGATGTTTTCTAACAATAACAAAATGACATAATGCCAAGATTTTTTATTAAACCTCAAAATGAAGAGGTCATTTGTAATAAAACTTTTTAAGTATTATTATTAAAAAATTGAGAAGAAATCTATGGGCATTATGAACAAAATGAATTATAATATATTAAAAGCATAATTATAAATTTATAAATAATAATAATAATAATTTATAATTTTATATAATATACAATTACTATTTATTATCTTTAATTTTAAATATTCAAACATAAATACTTACGCTGCTGCACGTGAAGACAAAGAAATGTATCATTCATATTGAACTCCGACAATAAACATGATTTATAGACGATCACAAGTATCTTCTAATGTAATCACATAACAAAGATAAATGTGCATGTAATGATTATCATAAAGTCTCAATTATTATTATTATTATTATTATTATTATTGAATGATAACACAAAATAATGGGTACCTAACTAGCGCTAGAACAAACCGAGCGCAGCCCTGAAGAAGATCTCTCTCCGCTCAGTTTTGTTACCAAAACGAAATGAGGCTCCTAATTTGAGCTTACCATCACTTATTTTGAAATCCAAACTAAACTGGATTAACAGAAATTTAGTTTTCTTAATCAATAAATAAAATTAATTAATATTTAACTTGAAAAGCAAAATCACTAATTTATAACAAAGTTAACTTTAATAAAAGTAATATTCATAATAAAATAATAATAAAAAATTACAATCATAAAATTATAAAAAAATCATAATAAAAGAAGAATGAATGCTGGGTAACTAATCCAGCCTGCCCCGCTACCCACCCAGCCTCGTAATCTAGCTCATTTCTCGGCTCATCCCTTATTCTTTAACACACCATCCCACCCCTATTCCAACTAATATCCTATTCGATGTCCCTCCTCCCTTTCCCCCCAATTTACTAGCCCAAGCAAAATGCATGTTTTAAACATATAAGACGGGCTACACCTATGTATGAAAAACTCATGTGTAACTAATGAATAAGAGTCATGAACTACAAAGCGCTGGCTACATCTTCAATTCTAAGACGCCTCAACAATGTGATTTCGTTCTTCTACTTGTGGAAATTTATCATTAAAAGATTGTCAAGTTTACCTTTTTATTTACACTACTAGAAAACACAAGAAATGTGACGTGGTAAATCTATATCACTAAAAAATATTCATAACGTGACGGCATAAGGTCGTAAACCTTAACCCGAATTTCTTAATCGCTCGCTGATCACTATAAAACCGGTCAAAAAACATTCGTTTTGGTAATTTGAACCGGCTATGATTTGTTAGTATAGCCGAATTTGATTTCTCCAAATCGCCATTAAATTGCTATATTATTTTTTTTTTTTATTAGATCAGTGCACCAAACAAGTTCTAACTCACTAACAAAATACGAGCCAAACCGAGTTAAAACGAAGTTTTTCGATAATGACAATACCATTTACTCATGAATTAATAATGCATTTTATTATTTAATCGACGAGCAAATCATTTTAGCAACTGATCAATGCTTCTGCATTAAGAGAAATCATTTTTTGAACCGATTACGATTTACGTATTCTGTTCTGCTTCTTCACTTGGGGACTTTAAATCACCCGTTTAATTTAACTAATCGAACCGGATTAGTCCAAATCCGTTCGGATGGATCGCTCCCACCTCTAGTTACGAGGGCGCTGTAGCGGTGTGGGCGGGGCGCAGTGTGTATTAAAGAAGTTGGCGGGACGAGTACAGTTTTTATTTTTATTTTAAAAGCAATTCCCTATTTTCAAATGTGAAGTCATGAAGAAAGTTCTATAATTAATGATAAAATAAAGGTTTTATATTTCTGCAATGAATTTATGTATCTTACAAATGTGGAAAATAGATCTCGTAAGTATCGAGACAAGAATGAAATGTACACGGACAACCCAAATTAAAATCTGCACGTACATGGGCCTTTTAAGCATAAAATGGAACGATATCGCGCTTCGACAAGAGAGATGGTTTGGAAATATGATAATGCTAGATCTCATAAATATGGTCCTGCTCAACATTTAGATTGCATAAACCGATTATTACATTTAAATAATAAGTCTTTATATATGTTAATTGGTTGACAATTAATATATCGTGTAAATCCTGGACATTGAAGAGGGGTTATGATGGCTTATTGTATCCGCCCATAATTTATATATTAATATGATGTTCAAGCAAACATAATATATATATTGTTAATTTCGACGCTACGGCAGTCATACACAACAACGAAATTTAACTTTCATAATTTAATTATAACTGGAAGCCCAAAATATAAATGTAGAGCAAGAATATCGAGTGTTCAAATCTGTTGGAAATCACCCCATGGTGCGCGAAAATCGAGAATAGAATCGGAGTTCTAGAATCTTCTTGTTGAGAATTCTAGAATGTTCTTATTAAGCAGGTGGAATAGTTTCACCACATCCCTTTGAAAACCTTAAAAATAAAAATTTTGACGCATATATAAAGGCCATGATTTTCATGAAATCACTTGAACCATTCTTCCAACTTTTGAAGTTGATAATTCTCTCTTCCCCACTTCATATTTTCGATTAGTAGGAGAGAAAAATTCCATTGAAGTTTTCTGCCCAATCTTCGTTGGCGCTTAATATTTTAAAAGATTAAGAACTCACTAAGTGCTCTTCTCATTCTATAGCTTGCCATGGGACTATTCTGAGACAATCTACGCTGATTACCTGCACTTCCTCGATATAATACTGGCGATCCCCGACACAAAAGCCATTCGGAGGTTATTGTTTTTCAGAATCAAGCTGGTTTATTTATAATTGTTATTTTCAATCATGAAACCCAACAATACACTTCTTAGGGGGGTAAGTAAACAAGGATTTAAACAATTGGGGTAGTAATTGAAAATAATCAAGTACTTTAGGAGGCAAAACCACGACTAGCCTAATATCAAAGGAACATTATATTTGTTGAATTAGATCTAAAATATTTGTTGAATAAATTAGATTTATAAAAATGATCATTATAAAAAATTAA
Organism: Lithospermum erythrorhizon; assembly: GCA_019722365.1. Taxonomy (NCBI): domain Eukaryota; kingdom Viridiplantae; phylum Streptophyta; class Magnoliopsida; order Boraginales; family Boraginaceae; genus Lithospermum; species Lithospermum erythrorhizon. Next base: position 94,923 of record JADFUC010000201.1, on the reverse strand, counting down.
AACATAAAATACTAATGTCCTAATTAATGGTTCCATATACGAATTTCAAAAAATACTACATATATTGTATATAGCGCAGTAGAACGAGTCGCAAATTGTTAAGCACTATCTGGCAACAAAGGATTTCCCCTGTTTAGATACAAAATAAAGTCACCATATTAAATTGACTAATAATTTTATTTGGAACGATAGTAAAATAAGTAATCATAAATGTTTAAAAAAAATCAAGACTTACTTCCATTGAACAGACTATTCCAAAAACTATTGTTACTTTTGTTGCAAAAAAAAAAAGAACCATATCAGAGAAGGTGTCTTCTGTCAAAACAACATTGGCTTAATCAAATTAATTAAAATCGAGTCACCAAAATGTCATTGGTTAAGAGTTTTAATCAACACTAAATTTAATGTGAAACCCTCAGATGAAACAAGAATTTCCAGGGCCATTCTGAATTAAGAGTTCATTAAATTTAGGGTTCGAGGTTTAAAAAATCTCAATTTTGCCAGAATAAAAACGTCTCTCAGAGCTAAAATTGAAGGTTTGAAAGTTTCTGGTTCGAAATGGAGAGACCTAGCCAAGCATGATTTCTAAAATAATGGCTCTAAGGTTCGTGGATCAATATGAAAGTGTGGTTTTGACCAGAAAGATCCGAACCTCTTCCTACCAAAATAAGTCTCCCCTTTCTTTTCAAGCAGACCAAATTTCCCAATCGCTCGGATCTTTCAAAATCTTACGATCCACCTTAAATTAAACCAACCGTCAATCGTAAGCCGAAAGTATTCAGAGCCTGTGGCTTCATATAAACCCCTATATTTTCAAAAAGTTAAGAACGATTCACATCGTAGGGTCACCAAAAACATTTGAGAAAATACGTATACCTTACCTCTAAATTCTCTTACGTTAAATCAAGCTTAAACCACAAAATATAAACACTACTTTGTAATGAAAACACCTCCCAAATTCTAGTAGGCTTTCATGGGAATTAATACAAACTAAAGAATTCTTCAAGTTGGCTAAACTATTTATAACTGACATGATTTCTAATCTCTAATATTCATAAATGCTTCAACAATACCGATTATTCATAATAAATCTTGCATGAATACTGAAAAATCTCATATTCTATTCACTCAGAAACCTTATATAGCAACATTAATCGGAATATTCTGATTCGAAAGTATGAAACACTGCCAGCAAGATCCTCCTGTCTGAATCGATCGTCATCAATAATGTTAGGATACCAACCCATGTCGATCAATATCACTACATAATACGTCAAGTATACATCAGAGTATATTATTCTTAAAACTAATTTAATGGCCTACTTGCCATAATTAATAAATTATAAGAAAATAATATTATTAAAATATTTTTTAAATACTAATTCCTGTAACTATATATAATTTTATATTTGTTAGAACAATGAATAATTAGTAATTAATTATGAAATCTCTACCTTGATTTCTAAAAACGACAATTATTTTGGATTGGAGAGAATATTTTAGTATTATGACATAGTTGGTGTATAAGCCTAAACATATTCTTGTATTAAATTCATAATTATGTGTATGTATAATTTTACTATTCACTATTAGATGATACGATGTATTTAAACTCATTGAAGCAATGGAAATAAGCACATCCCAAAGATAAGCCTAAATCAAAGCTTGACTCAGTTATTTTTCTCTATTGAATTTTTTGTTATCAACATTAGTAGCAAATTCGAAAACGTTTCTCTGTTGTGCTCATCAAATGACTAAGGTGTGCAAATCAAAGAAAATTAAATACCCGAATCAATTTTGAATATTCCACTAGATTAATATTATGTTTACCAGATTCATTTCTTCTTTTAGTTTTGATTGTTATGTTAAATTTATGTTCAATATCAAAATAGAGAATGATAAATTTGAATACACTTTTCATATTACATGATATACGACAAGACATACTCATTCAGCTCATTGCATTGCTTTCTTCTTATTATTGGTATTTAATAGATGATTTGGTGTTTTACAATGTTTTTCATTTGATTGGTGTCATATTAATCATGCACCTTAACATATCGCCCCATGATGACTAGTAAAACACCACATACGAATTTTCTCAAATATTTGTTTGGTGCAATTCTTTGCATACCGAAGAATTACTTTCCTTGCTTGTTGAAACTCACCAATGACAATCCAAATTTAGAATCACCTAAATTTTAATTTTCATTTAAACCGATGGGTTGTGATCGATGATCCGAACAATGACCTTAATCATTGTTTATTATCTCCCAAATCTATTTTATATGATTAAATGTGACATCTTCTTCATCCTTTGATGACGGAGTATCAACAAATTAATTTTTTCTGTTTTTGTGCAGAACATTGTATTCAAGTTAAACATCGACTCTGCCGAAGATCAACAAAAAGCTATGAAATTAGTTGTCAGCAAAGTCCAAGGTTATTACATTTTTTTTTAAGTAAAGAAATACATAATTGTTATTAGTCCTGAAAATGCATGTTTATCTAATCTTTCATATCTTGCTAATACGTAAGCTACTACAAAAAGTTGACATGAAATGTACGCATAATAATTGTCAATTATGAACATCATTCAGAACACAAAAAAGCTAAGCTCACACAAGAGGCCTTTCTAGTTAAAACCTCTCAATCCTAGGTTACATTGAATGAGGCCTAAACAAACATTTAATTAAACATATTTTACTTTTTAATAACACACATATTATTAGACATGTACAGATTTAGACATGCACGCAATTTTTAAGGATGGACTACACCGTATAAAGGGGTTTCAATGGATTTTGTTGTTTCATGGAGAAAAATTGTCAAAATAGTCTTAGATATTATGTGCAAGTTGCACTTTAGTCCTACTAAATGTTTGGCCTGCGCAAATGGTCTCTGTAATTGGTACAAAATGTATAATTTAATCTCTGTCTTAACATTGAAGTAAAATTTAAACGGAAAAGTGCGGGTGCACTACACTTTTGTGCCAAAACAGAAATTTCAACACTTAGTATTTACCGAAAGATGCACTTTAGTCCCTGATATTGGTCGAAAATGTGCACTTAAATTCCTCTTTACGTCAAAATTTAACGTATTAGTCAAAAATTTGACTAAAGTGCACATTTTGTATCAATTAGAGGGACCATTCGTGCAGATCAAATATTTACTGGGATTAAAGTAAAACTTACATATATATTATTTGGTACCATTTTAATAATTAATCTTGCTCAAGTACTTATCGGAAAAATTGTGCAGATGGATGAATGACTTTTTTTTTCCGTTAATTTCCTTGGAGTATAGAATGAAAGAGAGGTCTGATTATGGGGAAGTAGCAAATGTGCTTTAATTTTGTTGTTTAGTGGGAAGTGTTTCTTAGTTGGGTCAAAATGTAATTAAAGTATGTTATTACTCCATTAGTTATACTCAAATTAAAGGTAATAAGTATTAAATTAATCAATGCAGGAGTTGAGTTTATTGCCTTTGACATGAAAGAGAAGAAGCTGACTGTCAAAGGCGATGTTGACGCTATGGTGGTTAATGAAATGTTACAGAAATCGTGGTCTCCCGAGATATGTTCACTCCGTACATATGATAATCTCATAAAATACGGGGGTCCTGTTGCAGAAATATTTTTTTTTTATATGTAAAATAAATAATCATATGTTAATCCACTAATCATGCAAATAATAATGTGATTTATTAGATTTTCTTATTCCCCGGTAAGAAAATTGTTAAAAGGTACAAAAAGATGAAGTTTGCAAAATGAAAATAAACGAGTTCAATGTGCAAATATTGAAAATTACATAAGTTCGATGTGCAAGATGAAAATACACAAGAAGTCTAGAAGGCAAAATGAAAATAAGTCAAATTTAATTATGGAGATTTTGCTGGTGGGTTTAATTCTGAAGAAGAAATTTATCTATTAGTTTTTTAAGGTTATATCTGGAAAAAAAAGAGGATACAATTAGAAAAAATACAAGGTTATGTCCAATTTGGCCTATGAACAGTTGAACACCGATTAAGCGATTCGTCGAGATAGTTGAATTCGCTTTCATTTTAATAGTCTTTGAAACATAATCAAGAATCTATTAAGTTGTCAATTTGTGACTAAAAGGGTTGAAAAGTCAGGAATTTTAATTAAGATAAGGGTTAAAAACTTTGGCGCAGTAGTAATTGTAATTTCGGTGTTTTGATTAGACGTGGAGCGCGAAAAGCATTCGATCGATTAGACGGACGCTTCTTATCATGTAACTGTTGTAGTACTTATCTCACATGTATTACCCTATAAAATTTTACTAAAATGGTGTACATGTCCTTGTAATATGATTATGTGAGAATGGTATACGGTGTAATGGTGGTACGACATGTGCGAGCTTACAATATGATTACGTGACTCTATTCTCGGGCAAAGACAAGATCACTGAGGTGTTGATGGCTCGAACTCCCACTTATATTACTCTATAGTTCCGTGGCCTTGTCGGCACTTTTGTATTTCTCGTGGCCTTGTCGGCACTTTTGTATTCTCATGGCCTTGTCCGGCATTTCTATTTCCTCGTGGCCTTGTCGGCACTTTGTATTTCGTGGCCTTGCTCGCACTTTTGTATTCTCGTGGGCCTTTGTCGGGCACTTTGGGATTTGCGTGGCCTTGTCGGCGGTTGTGATCGACGGTGTCGCTTTACCCGGTTGCATTACTATTGTTGGGTGTCGAAAGTAGTGTTGCGAGGTGATGGCTAGAGAGCGGTTGTCATGAGGTGATAGTCAGCTGCATTATCATCAGCTGAAAAGAGTTGGTCAGCTGGGATGGTCACAAGTCAGTGGCCTATGAGCGTTGTTTATCGCCTTATACTCGGTATAAGAGCTGCTTGTTTATCATCTTTATACTTCGCATAAGAGTTTGGTTATCGCCTTTATACTGGTATAAGAGCGTTGTTTATCAAATTTTATACTCGTATAAGAAATAATATGGCATCGCCTTATACTTCGTATGTTGTTTATCGCCTTATACTCGTATAAGAGCGTTGTTTATCGCCTTATACTCGTATAAGAGCATTGTTTATCGCCTTTATACTGCATAAGAGCGCTATTATTAGCGCTGCTATACTTTGGTATAAGAGTCAGGATCGACGGGTCGAAAGCTTATGTGCATCGTGGATTGTGGAACTGACGGTATCTATTGATGGCGATTGATGACTAGAGTATAGCTTTGTGGGGTCTCGTGACTATAATTACATGTGGATTTATCGGTGTTAGTCGAAAGTCATTAAGTAAGATTTAAATTGTAAGTAACATATAAAATATAACTTTGGGGTATAGTCTTTAAATAAAGTATCAAATTATTCTTATTTGTATGATAAGTGTAGGTTAACTTATGGTAATTTTATTTTTCACTCACTTTTAGTCAATTTCATTTTCCTATGGGCGGGCGTTTTATGCCTAGGTTGTTAAGGGATGACCGAGATGCATTGGCCGAGTAGTCGCACTGCCAAGACGTAAGGCGATAATGTCAAGACCTCAATACCATATACTTTTATCTTCTTGAAGTTTCTGTATGAAATAATAATTATTGTTGTCTCGTGTTGTAAAAACAAGTAGTTTGATATTGTACTCTATATTATTACCGCTTGTTGTATCATAGTTAGTTCACCGATGGACGAAGTCAGATTATTTTATTTATGATGTTAAATAAAGTAGTTTTTTTGTTATCCATCGTTATGACCTGGACAGGCTTAAAGGATGACGGTCCCCAACTCAGGGGCCCACCTGGGCGGTCAGTTACAATTTTGGTATCGCAGCCTAGGCTTGCGTTTTCTTGGTGTCTTGCGTGGTTACGTGCCCAAGCTCTTATCAGAAGGCTGGCCGCTATGGGAGTCGCCTCCGGGTTTTGAGTTCTTTTATTTTCCGAATCCAGACCGCTGAGGAACGCCACTAGAAGATTCGCCACTCGCCGCATTTGCGTCTTAAGAGGCTAATGGAATTTTGTGTTCTTGTGGTATTAATTGATTAAGCGCTGCGGAACTAATTATGTTAATATGACATACGTTGAGTTATATGTATATATGCTTCGAGACGGGTAACTGGTATTATATGGAGATCAAGACGTACGGGTTGTTATATATATATGATGTATGATATCGAAAATATTATGAGATATCGGGGAATTATATGTATATCGGGGAAAGGTCTTAATAATCGACGCGCGGCAGAGTCGATAATTAGACTCTTATGGCGGGAGTGTAATTGGTGACGAAATGTGATAATTAACATAATGCTATAATTTTAGGTTGAATTGTAAAGAATATAATTGGGTTTATAAGTAAGGATACCCGTTAAATTAGATGAGAAGAAACTAAACTAAGGTTTGATTAGAAATGGTAAGTAAGTCGTGGTAGATAAAAATCGAGGGCCGAATAAGAAAAGAGTTTTGGGTTCATCCATAACAATGTTTCTAAGTAGGGTTCGTGGTTGACCGAGTTTAATTGTGTGATAAGTAATGGTTAGACTCAGAATGTAAACTCTAGGTCGAAACCTTTGGAGACGGGATGTAGATGAATATGTTTGAGGATTTATTAGGAGATGATTTATATCGGAAGTTATTGAAAGGAATTCACCGGTGTCAATTTGAAGTTGTTGATAAGTTGAGCAATCAAGAACTTAAGGGTACAAGAGGTTGGGCTTGAGGAGGATTCTCGTGAGATGTACCACGGGATTAGCACTTGATCGTATGAAGATGTCGTATCTTTAAAATAATTAAGAATTTCTCAGATAATTGTGAGTAATTTTATAAATAATATTATGCTGTCTCGCGGAATATGGACGCGAGAGGATGTAGAAGGAGTAAGTCAATGTTTTTAATGGGCATTTAAATGAAAAGTAATCTCCGTGGGAAGGATAAAAGAGAGCGAGATTAGTCATAGAAATTTCTTTGAAAAGCGTGTAAAGTTGATCGGGCGATTCCGCACGAAATCAAAAGTCATTTTAGAAGGATTGGAATATGTTGTATATCCAGAATATTTTGGAGGAAAGTGTTAGTGGGAAATTGAGTTAGCAAGGTACTAATAAGTAAATTAAGACTTGACAAGATCGCAAGGGCATTAATGTGCATGGTGGAATAATTAGGTGATGAGTTGATACTGTATCTAGTAATTGGGGAGACCTTGGGTAATTACTACATTCAAATGTCAAGACAATCAGTAATGCATGATTGGAAGAAGTCAAGTTGATAAGTGGAGTTCGGGTTTTCATGAATGAACTTAATCATGATAATGGAGTAGTACGGGTGACAAATTATGATGATGCATCGGTATCGGTGGTATGAATTTTAATTTTCAATGGTATTTTGGAGGCAACCGAGGAAGCGCGAGAACACCAAGATTGATAAATGATAATCACAAGCAGAGCAAAATATATTACGGAGAAGACAAGATGATAAGCTTGAACAGAAAATTTGGTTTTGTCAATGTCGGTCAAAGGTAAAAGAGGGGTCACCTTCTAAGTCATTCGACATAAGATATTAGGGGAGCTACGAAGACAGGTACTATTTTGAGAAAGTTTGAGCGGGTGACGATGTGTCGTGATGTTAGTTGGATATGGCGCGGTCGTAAGGCACAGATTATCTAATGGATGTTCTCAATGAATTTTTGAGGACTTAAATTTTATAAGGCGGTAGATTGTACAACCCGCTCCCATTTCAATATTATTGAAATAAGATACCAGTTGCCTCGGGGTGGAGTATTTCGAGGAGAAAAATTTCAAGTTGAATAGTCTAAAATACGAATCTGCCTATTGGTAGTATATTCGCCATTTTAGAATTTTAAAGTTTAATCGAATGAAAAATGATATTATTTAAAGTGGTACATAATTCCTGGTATATAAATGTTAATGTTTGGAAGTTGATTGTCGTAGATAAGTTAAAACGAAGTATCGGCCGAATAAACTGCGGGCGTGGATTGTCACCGGTTGACTATCGGGCCAACCCATCACTACAGTCAAATATAGCTCAAACCAAAACAAATCCATTCTTCTTCCAGAGCGACAGTTACTCAAAAAATTTCGATTCTCTTCTCTTACTCCCTTTCTCCTCCATCTCAAGCTTTGACCTCAAATTTTTGAGAGCTTCCTCATCGCCCTCGCTGCTTGCTAAGTTAAAAGTTTCGATCTGCTTGAATATTTCGAGATCACCGAAGTTGACTTTTTAATTTGATTTTATTGTCTAATCGATTCTTGTCTCTAAATTAGTTATTCTCGAGTTGAAATATAGTGTTGCTCAATGTGGGAATTTCGAACGCTTTTTAGGTCGTTGGACTTTGGAATTTTGGGTTGACTTCGATTTTTATGAGATATTATTGAATATAATTATTTTTAGGCTTAGATTATAATCTAAGAGTTGATAATGACGAGTATTTGGGATAGAAAGTGTTTTTATATTTGTTGACTTTCGAGCGATTTGGGTTGACTTCTTGAGTTTTGGGATTTAAATTGGTATGTAATTATCACTTAAACTTAGATTGTGGTATTAAGTGGATCATACTGGATGATGGATTGAAATATGTTGAAATTAGTTTTATTAGATTTGAGTAAGAAACGGCTTCGATTTGAGGTTGTTAGAAATGGCTCGATTAGTTGGAAAAAGTTGATATTTTGGGTCGATTGAAATCGGCCGATAAAGTTACGAGTATTTTGGTTATGTGTCGACGTATTGATGGATTCGTCGAGATAGTTGAATTCGCTTATTTTAATAGTTCTTTAAAACATAATTAGTAATCTATGCTTAAGTTGTCAATTTGTAACTAAATGGGTTGAAAAGTCAGAATTTAATTAAGATAAGTGGTTAAAATTTTAAGTAGTAAAGAATTGTACTCTCGGTGTTTTGATTAGACGTTGAGCGGGAAAAGTATTTGATCGATTAGACGGGACGCTTCTGTCATAACTATAGAAAGATTTCTTATCTCACATGTGCCTCATGTACTTACTTTAAAATGGTGTACATGTCCTTGTATGATTATGTGAGAATTGCATATCACGTAAATGCGGTACGACATGCTGTGGAGCCATAATATGATTATGTGACTCCTATTCTCGCAAAGATCAAGACCGGTTTGAGGTGCTCGGGCTTGTCAACTCCCACTCTATATTACCGTTATAGTTCCTCGTGGCTCCTTGTCGGCACTTTTGTATTTCTGTGGCCTTGTCGGCACTTTTGTATTTCTGTGGCCTTGTCGGCACTTTTGTATTTCTGTGGCCTTGTCGGCACTTTTGTATTTCGTGGTCTTTGCCTCCACTTTTTGTATTTCTCCGTATCTCATTTCGCACTTTGTATTCCTTGTGGCTCACGGCACTTCTTTGGTATTTATGTGGTCTTGTCGGTGGTTGTGATTGGAATTGTTTACTTGTGTGTCGCTTTAGTCAGTCAGATTACTATTGTCAGTGTCGTAGTAGTGGTCATTAAGTGGCGACGGCCGTGAGTTATACGATTCGTTTAATTCGAGTATTAGGAGATGACCCTAGAACTGGATGGTCAAGGTTACAGGCCTCTATAAGAGCGTTGTTTATCAGCCTTTTATACTCGGTATAAGAGCTGCTTGTTTATCATCTTTATACTTCGGTATGAGTCGTTGTTTATCGCCTTATACTTTGGTATAAGAGCGTTGTTTATCATCTTTATAATTTCCATAAGAGCGCCGTTGCTTATCGCCTTTATACTTCGGTATAAAGAGCGTTACCTTTATACTCGGTATAAGAGTTGCTTGTTTATCAGCCTTTATACTTCGGTATAAGAGCATTGTTTATCGCCTTATACTTCGCATAAGAAGGCTGGGTTATTAGCGCTATACTTTGCATAAGAGTTGTGAGATTGACGGGGTTGAGCTTATGCATCGTGATTAGAACTGATGGTATCTAGTTGATGAGTGATTGATGACTAGAGTATAGCTTTGTGGGGTCTCTGACTCAGAATTATAATGTGGATTTATCGTGTTAGTCGAAAGTCATTAAGTAATTTAAATTGCAGGCAACATATAAAATATAACTCTTGGGGTATATAGTCTTTAAATAGGTGAGAGATTTAAATTATTCTTATTTGTACGATAAGGTAGGTTAACTTATGTGGCATTTATTTTTCACTCAATTTTCTTTTTAATGATTCCCTATTTTTCCCCATGGGCGGCATTTATGCCTAGGTCATTGCTGGACGACCGAGATGCATTGCCGTAGTAACAAGGCATCTGCTGGATGGCGATGGTGGCTTGAAGACCTCAACAAATATACTTTATCTTCTTGAAGTTCTGTTGTATGTAATAATTATTGTTGTCTCGTGGTCAGAAACAAGTAGTTTGATATCAGATTTATATTATTACTCTTCGCTTGTTGTATCGTTGGGTTAGTTCACCCGATGGACGAGTTGTATTGTTTTATTTGTGATGTTAAATAAAGTCATTTTTTTTGTTATCCATCGTTGGTGACTGGGCCTACCTCATGGTCATACTCTTTCATTTTATAATCATACAGTCAATGACGGTCCTAACTTCAAGGGGCCCACCGCTGGTCGTTACAATTATCTTGTGCCATTATATGATTGTAATAATTAATACGAGTAATACCTAACTAGATGAAATTCTTAGTATTCCACCAAAATAGTTTATTTTAAAAGTAACAATTATTTTGATGAAATTATTACTAGTATAATGCATGTATCAGTTTTCTAAATTTAAACCGATGTTGAAACCAAACAAATTAAATGTCTCATTATTTCACATATATAGAATATATGTACTAATTGCATGATGAATTATTGCATTTTCATAATATTATTTCTATGAGATTTTAATTTGCTTCTTTTTTTCTAGAGATTAGAGAATATTCTCAAATGATCAGAATGAAAAATAAGTCATATATAATCAAGGTCTTTGATAATCAATTAATCATTGTGACAAAGATTATCAAGATCATCACTTGCTCCCACGATCCCATAAGTTTATAGACTGGCATCGAGTAACGAAATAATGTTTGTTGGACTATATCTAAAATGAAGTTGCAGCCTTTTAAATGGAAATATCTTAAACTCTAACCGAAAGGCCATTGTTCGGTCATCAAGAAATTAAGTTGAAATCACTATTCATCCTCTTTAAGAAAATCTATATTCTACGTACTCGGAGAAAAAATATCAAATTTCTCCCACAAAAATTAGTATTGATCCTCTTTAAGAAAAAGAAAATCTATATTCCTCGCATACATCGAGGAAAAATATCAAATTTCTCCCACAATAATTAAGTTTCCGGCTAACTAATATACAATCTATATGACGTGGTATTAAGAGGGTAATTCTGCATCCGCACTCTTTATAAATATTTAAATGTGCATCAGATATCCTTATAAATTTAAAAGGTTTTATTACCTCCTCAGAACTTAAAAGATTGCAATATACCCTTACAGTTAAATATTCTATTTATATATTTTTTAACAATTGACCCATCATTTTGTATTAATCTAATAACACTAGTTTTGACCAAAATATCAGAATAATCCTGCTCCGGTTAATTTCGAAAATAATCCTAATTGTAAAATTTATTTGAGCCGAATTACATTTATAATTTAGGAGTAGTAGCCGGGGATAATTCGAGTTAAGTTAGATCGTTAAGTCGCTTGATAACTCGATTCACTTGATTTGGGGCACAAACTCATGCTGGCTTTTTTAGCGACTTAAGAAAGGCAACTAATCTCATCCTTATCATCTACTATTCACACAAATATCACAAAAATCTTCTTCTTCTTTCTTCTTCATGGCCGAGACCCCCTCTTGAGCTCAAACCAAGATTTTTCTCTTCCATTTCTTCACTTTGTTGCATATAAACATCCTCAAGTTGATTGTTAAGGTTTCCCAACATCTTTCCCTACGAATTTGAGGTAAGAAATTGGAGTTTTGAAGCGATTTCTTTAATGTTTGACTTTTGAGTTGACTTTTGCATATAACTCAAATTTTATGATGATTCTAAGTTTGTTATGGGTCTAAAGAATGCATGTTATGTTGAGTAATTCATGATTTGTGAGGTCGCTTGAGGGATGTTTATAAATTGGGTCAATTTTTCTAGTCAGTTGACTTTTTGGTTGATATTTATATAAGACTTTAAATGTGTGTAGGGAGTTTAATTGGGACCTTATTGCAGTTATTGTGAGGTTAAATGATGATTTAAAATTGATTAAAAGGGATTTAAAGGAAAAATGCGATTTGTAAGTTGAGTTATAATTGATATTTTGGAGTATAGTTGTTAATTATGGACTTGAGGGTTAACTAGAATGACTTATGTTGAGATGAAAATGTTAAAGTGACAAGGTGGAATTCTAGCTGGGGATCATCATTGGCCTGACGGATTATTAATTCATTGCTTATCCGCTATTTTAGACGCTTTAGAAATAGTTCCACTAAGAGTTGGTAATGTATCTTCTAGAACGAAGTATGAGTAGGTCTTGATTATACTTCGGTGTTTTGTTAGGCGTTGATCGTGGAAGTGCGCACGCGATTGTGTTCGCAGCGTTTTTGCGGTAATGAGGCTAAAGAGCTTATCTAACGGCTACTCTTATGTACTTACTTTAAATTGCGTGAAATATGTCATTGTGTGCTGATTACGTGAGAATGGTATACATGTAATGGTTAAAATGATTATGCCATGATTCATTTTAAAAAGGAGCCATGATACGACATGTTGATTATATTCTACAACAATAAGACGCTTTCGAGGTAAGTAATAGCTTGAACTCCCAACTTATATTTCGATTTCGTATCTTGCTCAAGACTATTGTATTTCTAAGTATTTGTCAAGACATTTGTATTTCGTGGCCTTGTCGGCACTTTTTAGACAAGTTCGTGGCCTCATGGCGCTGGGACCGATGCATTTATCAAGGGATGTTTTAGCCGTGGTGCTTTTAATATTGTTTCAGAGTAGAGTAGTTGGTTGAAAGCAGTGACTTTCGGTGGGCCTTGGAGTGCTGTATTATGACCCTATAGTTGGGATGATTAGGGGTTAGGTGATTCTCTCGCGGTGATACGTGACGCCATTAGCCTTGTTGCTAATTTAGTATGTGTGGGTTGGCCTTACTCTAGTGTATAAGCGCGGTTGGCCTTATACTCGTGTATGGGTGCGGTTTGGCCTTATACTCGGTATAAGAGCGGTGTTATTAGCGACATTGGTCCATTCCCCGCAGTAGACGGATTGAGTATACAGACAGGTCGTATAGCCATGATACGAGATGGCTATTTAATGCTCAGAGTTATAGTTTGTTGAGTTTCTTGAGTTCTTTCTCAGTGATTGTGTGTTTTACTAAAACTTTCTATTATATCTCCATATGTGATGTCTCGAGACTTTGAATTATGTCAGATGACCTTATTAGGTAGTCCAGATATATATATGTTCATTCATATTTGACTATTATAATAACTCGATTGCCTCATTCCCTCGTGGTTTAAGTTCACCCCCTGTTAAGTTTCTACTAAGCTTCGCGCTTACACCCTTTCGCTGGGAGGCATTTAGCCTAAAGCAGTTGACAGCGACAGCTTGAGCTGGTGAGGTCATTGGAGTTTGTTCCGAGTGGCTAGTGAGCATCAGCGGCCGAGGATCCTCGCCAATCTCATTTTGATGTGTTGTCAACCGATTTTGATTGTTGTATTTTCCTTTTCAAACTTTAGCCTTTCTTTCGGTAATTATTATTTTGTATTTTGAATACGTGATTTATTCTCCGTTGTAGTCTTGCCGCATTACCGTTTTGGGATAAGGTTGTATATATATATATATACGGGTCGTTGGTTGATATCACCCGATGGATTAAATCTTTTAAAACCGGCTTTGATCGAGAAGTTTAATCAGAATCGGGATTTTTGATGAAACGAGTAGTTCTTAAATTGAGTCGCCCATCGTATGGTGACTCCTCGTGTTCCGGATTATAATGATTCTCACCAGACGATCGACTGCGGGCGGGTCGTTACAAATAATAACCCTTAAATATCTGTCTTACGGTGGGACGGCGGAATAATTATTCAATAGTTGTTTTCTAAGACTTGAGCCCGACCGCCCGTGAGCCGACATCAGACGAGCAAGGTAATTTATGATTTTTGCTCGTATCGAAGTTAAGATTGGAATCGGAACCGAACCATGGTAAAGTTTTGGAGCTCAAAGGCCACCCGACTCTACCAAGATGTAAGATCAGATTCAATTCGATCGCCGTTTTTTTCCAAAGAAATCTAATGTTTTATAAAGTTTAAAAGGGCTTATCGCTTGTTTATTGAGAAAAGAGTGTTTTATCTCAGCTATTCTCCATTCGGATTGGTTTACGAGTAAACTAGTTCTTCATCGGATTTAACGGGTTTAATCATGCCGCGATCAAAAACGAGCTGCTTTTATCCGTTGTTAATCAAGTCGATCTTAACGGGTTAACACAAATAATTATCACCATGTAAGAATTAGTGAACACCGAATTAGGGTGATATTTTGCACACAATAATTATCACTAATTCACCATAGTTTGTCATTGGCCATAAATGGATACATGCACATACTATTTGGAAGGATTAGAAAGTGGGTGGATCATGAATCGAAGTTTTGGGTGAAAGGATTTTAATCTTATTCGTTTCGTAGTGGTCGGATAAAAATCCTCCAATTCTAGCTTTGATATCGCTTTTGTTCCAAATGAGTGCTCCTCAAGAAAACAAGGACCGTTGTTCGGCCGGTAAACACCCGACGATCAAGTCGTAAGAACGATCGGGAGATTAGTTTCCGTAAGCGAAAGAGTATTTGGGTACGAAAGTGAGTTTACTTGATTTGGGCTCAAAGTTTATCTTTTATAGTTGCTTAGTTTATTTTGGTCGAGCCTTGATGGCTCATTCAATACCGGACACGACTAGGCGGCTCATTAAGGGGTCGTATAATGATAGCCTTAATTACCTCTTAATGGAGCCGAATCAAGCCACACACTAACAAATTTCTTTCTTCTTCCTACCGAATCGACAATCAAGCCCTCTTAGCGGAAGTCTTGGTGACTGCCTCACGATTCGCCAGTCCATTTATTCAGCTGGGGTCCATGATCCTTCTTCGATGAGCTCAATCACCACCTATCTCCTGACGAGGCCAATTACTTGCTGAATATCAATTTTTTTTTGGTCAAGGTTTTTATGGATCTTGGAATTGGGTTTTCGAATCTGGAGTTGAGTTGGGTTATGAATTTGATGATGGTTGGTGGTGGGGTGGAGGAGGTGGTTTTGAAATAGGTGGAATTTGGTGGGTGGGATGGTTGGAGAAGTTATGAGGAGGGATTTTTATTTGTTTTTTTTTATACTTTTGATTATTAAATGCTTTTTTATTTAATTTTAATATTTTTTTATAACAATTTACCTGTTTCGTTCCGACTAAGGAGTGTATTATAATGAAATCATATATAATTTGTTTTTTTCCTTAAAAAAAATCGAATTGCTTACGCATGACTGATCTCAGATCTCATCATATGAATAATATCCCATTATCACTGGACTAATAAAATCGTATATAATTATATGAGAATAAAATCAACTATGAATATCTTGGATTACGTATATATCTTGATATTAGCATATTTAGTGTATAAGCCTAAATATATTCTTGTATTAAATTGATAATTATGTGTAACTATAATCTTACCATTCACAATTAGATGACCCAATATATTTAAAATCTTGATATTATAGCATAGTGTATAAGCCTAAATATATTCTTGTATTAAATTGATAATTATGTGTAACTACAATCTTACCGTTCACAATTAGATGACCCAATGTATTTAAACTCTTGATATTATGGCATAGTTACTGTATAAACCTAAATATATTCTTGTATTAAATTCATAATTATGTGTAACTATGATCTTACCATTCACTATTAGATGACCCAATATATTTAAAACCTACTGAAGTAACAGAAATAAGCACGTCGTCCAAAACTAAGTCAACTCCCAAAAACAAGTCTCTCTCAATTATTTTTCTCCATTGCAGCATTTGTCACCTAATATTAGTCGTAACGTGGGAAACTTTTCTCTCCTTTGCTCATCAAATGGCTAAGGTACAAGCCCAAAAAATATTAAATACTCCGTATTAGTTTTAAAATTTCATTAGATTAAATATTACTCCCTATGAGTTTACCTCTTCTTTTACATTTTGTGTTTTGCGTTGAATTCGCCCAGCTAAAGGTGGTGTTGAAGGTCCCCTCCATGATTGATAAGAAGACCAGGCAAGGGGCAATAACAGCTGTAGTTGAGTTAAAAGGTATGTAGAGAATTTTCCATAACAAAAAATTGTATAGTATCCAAAGTACAACAAAATCTCAACAAATTTGTGTAATATACAAAAATATAATATCCAATCTATATGTGAAGTTCAAAAATATGTCATCAAATTTGTGCATTGTTTTAATTATTTATATGAATATCAAAATCTATCTAATATTTCAAAATATGTTAATAATTTTATTTGTTTAATATTATTTTTCGATATAATTACACAAAATATCAAAAGTTTTGAAAAATATCAACAGATTGATTGTAAAATACAAAAAATATAACATCATATTTGTTTAAAAGAATAAAATAAGTCCTACATAATTATACAAACAAAATGTTCCACATGACCTTTATCTTTTTAATGTTTTGTCATGTGAATATAACGATAAAAATAAAAGCGTTTACTAGGATGTAATTCCATCATTGTTTGAGAAACCAATTTGGTTTCGATTAACGAAAGCTTGACGATGCTTGCTATTACATAAATAGGAGTGGATTCCATTACTGCTGATATCAAGACTCAAAACATAACGGTAATAGGAGATATTGAGGATGCTCATGCAGTTGTAAACGTATTGAAGAAGCAGTTTGACAAAGTTGATATAATATCAGATGGACGATAGTTTCAAGTCATCAGGAACATGTTTTATTTCCTACAATAATAACATTACTTGATCACAATAATATACTCTTTAATTTTTATCTATTACGAGTATTATATTAAATAAATAGAAATACTCTATTTATAAAAGTATGAGTTGTGATATTATTATATTACCCTTATTATAAAACTACTACAAAAAAGCACTTGGACATCACTCAAAAAGCACTTTGACGTCATATAAAAAGTGCCATAATTTATCATGTGTCTAGTAACATTTGGGATTTGCCAAGCTTTTTAACAAAGACGTCAAAGATTGATGCCCAAGTCGATATTTTGTAGTAGTGTAATATTTTATATTGGTGAAAAAATAGGTTTCTAAAAAAATCACTACTACAAAATAACACTTGGATGTAATTTACTTAGACGTCACATGTTAAAAAATGCCATCTAAGATTAACTTGGACGGCGCTCGCGTGAATTGAGAACTATGAATAAGGACAAGGAGTATTTCACATTCAATGTGCGATATCATCTATTTTCCGTGGCTAGAATCGGTGAGAATTTCATAAAAAACGCCTTAATATTATTCAGTTTTCCGAAAATATTATCGAGTCAATTAATACCAAATATGTTATAATGAATACATAAAATAAAATTGAATAGTAGAGAATACTTTATACCAAGAATCAATTGAGGTCGATATTTTTAACAATAAATAAAATAGTGCATTTTTTTTATTAAACGAGAAAGTGATGTTTTCTAACAATAAATAAAATGACATAATGTGCATTTTTTTATTATAAAACCTTGAAAATGAAGAGTAACAAGGTAACAAAACTTTTAAATATATAATTAAAAAATTATAAGGAATCATATAATTATGAACAAAATGAATTATAATATACATCAAAAGTATAATTTATAAATTTATAAAAAAATAATAATAATAATTTGCGCCCGATTAGCAAGACCGGCTCCTGCTAGATTTATGAATATGAAAAGTGTCTCAACCGAATTATGAAAAGTAATATGGCAAACAAGGACGGTACTTAAACGGACGAATGTCATTGAAGGTTGTAGTTTGACATGCTCTTTTCAACATAATTAATTCGTAGTTTCCACATGTCCTCGAGTATTAAAGTCCGGGGATCCAAATATTTATCCTACCCTTCACATCGAGCCTCATTACAACCCTATAAGACCTTCCGATTTATGTTGCATGTATTTTATGGATTTGATAGATGTATAACCAAGCATATGGTAGAAACATGCATGATTCGTAGAATCGAGCGTAAATGAACCACTTTGATACATTCGAGTGATGCGAGAAGTGAGAAATTCACTAGCGGTAATCTTTATCTACTTTGATGAATTGATGATATTACGCTTAGCGCAGTAAGAGCCATTACTCATGATTGATTGTTTTCTCGAGAACTCAATGATATACGAAAACTCGAGATCCTTGGACTGCTTAATTTGTCTCAAGCTTCTATGTCATTTGCTTGAGGACAAGAACTTAAGTGTGGGAGTGTGATAAGTGTTTATTATATAGTGTTTCGAGGCCCTAATTATGTATTAGGCTGATAAGTTATTTTTTACCTTTAATCCGATATAATTTGTACTTGTTTTCGCTTTTATTTGAGTTTAGGCAATTATCTAAGCAAAAGCAGCGAATCCGGGCTTTGAATCAAGAGATAAGGAGCAAATTAATTAAAATTTGGTACGAGTCATGATCCAAGAATAAGTGATTCGCCCATTAATATTAGGTTATGGCAACCTATAGGAGGAGTTGAGTAAGTGCGAATATTCCTAATTTCCGTAGTAAAGAAGCCAATAACTTTGTTGGAGCTTGGTGCACCATTTGGGAGTCGCGCACGCAATTGACGAAGTTAATTACATATTGCACAAAGGCAAAGTTGGAGTTGATTACTTTTTAAAATTATAGGAGCAATACTCTTTTGTATCTCCATCAACAACTTTAATAATTCCCAAATCAATCCCTCATCTCTATTGGTATTTGATGTAGTAGCAGCCCCTTTGTTTCGCATTCTTTTCTTTGCAACTGGTTGTATCCTTTCTTGGTGTAGAAGTCTCGGCTTACCCATTTTTTCAGCTCTTGGCAGCTGGCCTCTCGTGGAATTAGGTAGAATTTGGGGAGATTATCGCAACTTTGGCAGTCAGCTTCTCAAAAAGGATGTCAGTCTCTTAGGTCTATTATGTATAGCTACCCGCTTAGTGTAGTTGGCTTCTCAGTGGTGTGTTGGCTTCTCAATTGCGCTCTCTTAGGTTGGTAGGTTGTCTACTGGAGTTGGATTCTCAGTGGTAAGCCACTTCTCAATTATAGTTGCCCTCTTAGGTTGCTAAAAGTTGTTCGCTTAAAATTGGCTTCACTTTTGAAATTTCCTTTTGGTGCAGCTTGCCATTTATATTGAGAGTAGGTTGCTCAGTGTAGTTGGCTTATTTTTTCCCTTACCTTTGCTACTTCCAACCTGAAATGAGTGTTACAGTTATTAGGTGTCAAAATAATTTAGTAGCAATGTAGCAATGTTTACAGATGGAAAAATTGATATACCTAGATAGCCTCTTCTCCATTTTTTTCCTAGGAAAACCCCCGTCAAGCATGGCCCTCTTCACAACACTCAACTTCAAAGTGGAATGACCACCCACCTCTTCAACATCTCTTTCTTCCCTTTCTTTTTCACTTCACTGATGTTCTTGTTTCTACTTTTGGCCCGTCATAACTGAGATGTGGAGGTGGTTGTAATGGGATTGCATCATCTTTGTCCCAAAGATCCATCCCATTCACTGGGTTGAGGACATGATCATATGTCCTCATAAATGTTTCTTTCCTATAGCACTCACTAACACCCTCATCCAGTGGTTTTTTCATTTCATATAGACAGGGTATAGCATGAGGGCGTGGGTATCACATATAACGGTAAGTGATCCACACCATATATCCTTTCCTAATATCAATTGAAAACTGATTTCCACTGCAGTCCTTAACCTCAAAACCATGTTTTCCATTCCATATGAAGGTACAACCAACAGATCCTTTCTGATTTTTTTCAATAATTTTCTGAATTTTTACACAAAGTGGTCCAGGTTTTCTATTCATAGCCAACTTCCTATTCTTAATTCTACCTATGATCTTAGAAAATTATTGAGAAAACCTGGACCATGATTTTTCTTAAGAATTTTCTTAATTCTACCCATGATTTTTCTACTCACGTATCCTTTCTCTCGATTTTTTCCACAATTTTCCAATTTTTTCACAAGTGGTTAGCGTGAATGACTATTTTGCCCCCTCCCATATTTGTGTATTAGTTAGAAAGTTTTAAGGAAAAATTATAATTTCAATTAAAAGACACTATTTGGTGTGTGTATAGTAGTTAGGAAGCTTCTTTTGGCTTCTCAGCCAATTTTGGTATTTCTTCCGGCTATGTCTATGTTAGAAAAAACGCAAAGTCAGAATTTCCACCTCCAAATAGGAAGATAAAATCATGTACTCCGTATAAGATAGTGTCTTCTTTATTCTCTTCTCATCACTTTAAAACCATTGTCTTCTTATTCTCTCATCATAATCTAATAAGCTTCCTAAGTATCATCTCCTCAAACGTAAGGAAGGTAATTTATTAATTTATTATTCGTATACATTCCTCGTTGTGTCATGATTAGAAATGAAGAAGGTATTTATTATTATTCAATAATAAGAATTATTAATAAATTATTATCGTTGTTTTGTGCAGAAAATTATGATCAAGCTGGACATTAACACTACTAAAGATCAACAAAAGGCTATGGCATTAGTCATCACCAACATCGAAGGTTATTAATTTTTTCTTAGTAAAGAAATACTCCGTACTACATTAGTTATTAGAAATTTATGAAAATGCATGTTTATTTTGTATGTAAAACAAAAGGAAGATGTTTGTAATTGAACCGAGCCGGTCGGGCTATAACGAAATCCGGACCGATAAACCTAAGGATTTATTTGGAACTCTTTATACTTGCATTAAAGGTAATCAACACTAATTAACTTAGATCATTTACAATGCTAAAAAATTTCAACACCCTTTTTTTCAATTTCCAACACTCCACATCATCATCTTCTTCTTCTTCCACATAATAATTCAACACCCACTAAATTTTACACTACAACGGTGTGGTTGTTTATTAAAATTCAACACCCTACTCCCACCATTCTTTCTTTATCTATTTTATTTACTTATATTTTATATTTTATGATTAAATAATTATAAAATTATCATTTATAATTAAATAAGAATAATTAACAATTGAAAATTATATAAATATTTATTTAAATAATTTTTAATCTCATATTTTTAATTAATTTTTATAGAATAATAAACAACACAAGAATTGAAAATAATAATTATTAAAACAAAGAAATACAAATAGTCAAACGTAGTACAATAAACAAATCACGCGATACAACTAATGAAATACAAATAACCACACGGTATAATGTAATCGATCCACACTACAATCGCACTACACATACAAGACTCTTAAAAATAATACAGCGTGATATCGAATCGCAAATTTTAAGTGGAATCAAATTTAAATATTTCGCGAGGACGTGGGTTGATTGAAGATCGATTATCAAATTGATATTAGTGGGATTTTTGATAGCAAAGGGTAAGTAGGCGACTTTTTGATTATCAAATCATTATTATGATCCATTTCTACTAAAAGATATTTAAAGATTAAAAACAAAAGTTTAGTAAAAGATAATATAATAATTATATTGAAAAAATGTGATTTTTTTTTGTAGCCAAATTGAATGAGAGTGGTCTCTATTTATAGAGAAAAAAAATGATGAATTTTGGTAAAAAAAAAATTAATTTGTTATCACAATTGATACGAAATAATTGAGACGGGATAAAAAATCAGAAAATCGACCAATCAAATGCGAAGACGTGGCTGGCAGTCTTCCTCTCGCCGACAACGACTTCTTCACGTGACGTTTGCAGGCATGGACACGCGCTCGACGCGCCGCGGCGCGACACGTGTCCTTCCAAGGCCAAGATGATTCCACAACTGGCCCAATGCCTACAAATTTTACACCCATTTAATCCGGCATCACTTTTACACTAAATTCTACTGTAATCTCATTTCTTTTCAACATGTTGGAAAAAAATTTCAACATCCCCATCAGAAATGGTCTTACGCAGGGAGTTGATTTGATTAAGTTCGACATGGGAAACATTGAAGGATAAGATATCGACTCCTAGTATGGCGTCCAAATAAGCCAGAAAAGTAGTCTACCGAGATGACTATCATTGATATGAGTCACCATTATCTTGTGCTATTATATGATTATTGTAATAATTAATATGAGTAATACTAGATGAAATTCTTAGTATTTTCGCTAAAATAAGTTTTATTTTAAAAGTAAATAATTAAATAGATGAAATTATTACTAGTATACGCATGTAATCGCTTAACCAAAGAACCGATGTCAAACCAAAAATTAAATGTCTCATTATCACATATATAGAATATATGTACCAATGGCAGCATTAAATTATTGCATTTTCATAATATTATTTTCGTGAGAGTTTTAATTTGCTTTTTCTAGAGATTAGAATATTCTCAACGATCGTAATCAAAAATAAGTCATATATAATCAAGGTCTTGATAATCAATTAATCATTATGACAAAGATCACTGCATCATCACTTGCTCCGACAATCCCAATTTTACTTGAAGGTTTTTTCAATATAAATCACACTTGAATCAACATATACAAAAGATCTATTAGTTCGGGATAGATTGGTGTGGTTATTCTACGTCATTATATCGAACTTTAAAACTTTAATATTAAGTATCCCGACAAATTTATTTTTTCATGATAAACACTCCATGGATGTGGGAGGTTGCCTCTCTCGCATTCTAAAACATGTACCATCAAAGTTTTTTTCTTCCTTCATATAATGACAAAGTGAAGTTCTTTCAAAGACACAATCACAATTTTTATGTTAAGTCCAAGATGGTTTAATATCTAAAATAGTAAAAGAGTATGAATTTTGATCGAATCTTTATTTGGCTTCCTTTTGGATAAAAAAACGTGTATAGAGTTACTAATTACTATAAAAATTAAAATTAAAAAGATTATTATAAATGAAACAAATAGTCCGCCAAAAACAAAATAAAGGAAAACTCATTAATAGACATGCACTCATCATTAAGACTGTATCAATTGCATCTTAAATTAGTACTCCGTATAAAAAAAAATCTTTTTCTAAAATAATAACACTGCGCTAAAGGTCAGAACCATCACCCAACTTTCATCCGATTCCATTCACCCAACTTTCATAATGACCTTTTCCATCACCCAACTTCAAATTGATGGCAAAATTAGTCCTTCATTAATTTTTTCCGTTAAACACTAAATTTCCGTTGTCGTTCAGCCTCGTCACGTGACTAATGACCCGGTTAATTAGTAAATTCAATATTAATTAAATAAAAAAATCAAAAACAAATTCAAACGATTGGGGCAAAATCGATTTTCCCTAATTCAATTATACCCTGCACCAAACCTCTAATTCTAAAATCAAATTATCACTAATTAAAGTCAATCTAAGATGGATGGAGATGCAATAAAGGATTTTCTCAAGTATTGCGGGCCATAAAGGTAAGTGAAAGCATAACATTTGACAAGGAGAATCCCTACTGGATTTTCTTCGACTTGCCCAATTTGAATCGGTATTATTTTGACATTATACTTAAGTAACATATATATATACTAACATTTTATTACATTTTATAGGAGTTCATGATGGATGGAATGGGATGTGATTAAGCTCCTTCATCTCAAAGCCTGGCCAAAAAGTTAAGCTCGAATGAGATTGTTATGTCTGGAGCCGCATTTTGAAGCTTCGCAGAGGAATCGGGGGCACCAAGTACGAAAAAGAGAAGATGGCTGAAGAGATGGCTGAACTTGGAAGGAAGCATTAGTAAAAGAGAGAAGTTTCATACCATGTTTGCGTAAATGCCCCAAAGCCCTTAAATATTTGTTTTAAGACGCGCTTTTTTACTTCAGGTACAATATTGTAAAACAATATACATTTGACTGATGGTTGGATCAATGATAAGCCAATTTTGTGTAATTGATGACCAATTTTCAAATTGTTGTATGTTATGGTGGATTAATGAAATACTTATTTTGTCCTAACATACGTTTGATCTTGTACAATGTTTGATTTTATTTGACACCCGTGGAATGTTATTAGAAATTAAGATGTTAAAATGTTAAATCTTAACTCAAACTGTAATTCGACCGCCCACAAAAGTTGAATCTTAACACATTTCTGTCTAAATTCAAAAACTTCAGTAAAAAAAAAGTAGCAATGTTTGTTTCCATGTCAAGATTACAATAAAATATTGTTCCAACACTTGCCTAAACTAGTCTGTGCCATGTTTTCTTTGTTTTCATTTTTTTGTCAGCTTCAATTTTTCTCTTTAGCTGCCTTTTTTCACACCAATAGCAGTAACATTCTTTGCATCTCCATCAACAACTTTAACAATCTCCAAATCAATCCTCATCCAGACTGTATTTGATGCAGAGCAGCCCCTTTTATTTGTACTTTTCTTTGCAACTGTGGTTGTATCCTTCCTTGGTGCAGAGAAGCCTCTGCCCACCATTTTTCTCCTCTTGGCAGCTGGCCTCTGTGAATTAGCTAGAATTTGGGAGATTGGTCGCAACTTTGTGCCGCTTCTCAAGCCGACGCTTGGGCCCTTAGTCTATCATCTATAGCCGCCTGCTTAGTCAGAGTTGGCTTCTCAGTGTGCTGACTTCTCAATTGGCAGCTTGCTCCTCTTAGGTTGAGTAGGTTGTTCTGGCTTGGAGTTGGTTTCTCTGTGGTGTTGGCTTCTCACCTACCTCGTTCTCTAGGTTGAGCAGATTGTCTGGGGCTTGAGTTATTTCACTTTGAATTTCTTCTTTGGTGCGCTTCCTCCGAGATTGAGTAGGTTGCTCAGTGTAGTTGGCTTGTTTTTTCCCTTACCTTTGCTACTTCCAACCTGAAATGAGTGTTACAGTTATTAGGTGTCAGCCAATTTAGTAGCAATGTAGCAATGTTTACGCATGGAAAATTGACGCATTCGATAGCCTTTTCTCCATTTTTTCCTAGGATAACCTCCCCCGATGTTATGGCCTTCTTCACAACACCAACTTCAGTTGAACACCACCCACCTTCAAATATCTCTTCTTCCTTCTTCACTTCACCGATGTTCTTGTTTCTACTTTTTGGCATGCCTGCTTAACTCTCGAGATGGGAGAGGATCTGTGAATGGATCGCATCATCTTGTCCCAAAGATCAAATCCCATTCAATCGGGTCGAGGGACATGATCATGTGTCCTCATAAATGTTTCTTTCCTATAGCACTCACTAACACCCTCATCCAGTGGTTTTTTCATTTCATATAGACAGGGTATAGCATGAGGGCAGGGTATCCCACATAACTGCCATGATCCACAACTACATATCCTTTTCCCAATATCAATTGAAAACTGATTTCCACTACAGTCCTTAACCTCAAAACCATGTTTCTTTCATTCCAAGGGAAGGTACAAACTAAATGTATCCTTTCTCATTTTCTCAATAATTTTCCTGAATTTTTACACAAAGTGGTCCTGTGTTTTCTACTCACAGCCAACTCCTATTCTTAATTCTACCTATGCATCTTAGAAAATTAATGAGAAAACTTGGACCATGATTTTTCTTAAGAATTTTTTTAATTCTATCTATGATTTTTCTACTAATGATCCTCTCTCGATTTTTCTCCCAATAATTTTCCGACTTTTACACAAAGTGGTCCAAAGAGTTATTCAAAATTTAAATGACTATTTTGCCCCCCTCCTATATTTGGTGTGTGTAATAGTTAAAGTTTTGTTAAGGGCAAAATTATAATTTCAATTAAAAAGACACTATTTGGGTGTGTGTATAGTAGTTAGGAAGCTTCTTTTGGCTTCTCTGCCAATTTTGGTATTTCTTCTGGCTATGTCTATGTTAGAAAAAAATGCAAGTTGGTAAATTTCCACCTCCAAATAGGAAGATAAAATCATGTACTCCGTATAAGATAGTGTCTTCTTTTTTCTCTTCTCATCACTTTAAAATCACTGTCTTCTTATTCTCTCATCATAATCTAATAAGCTTCCTAACTCTCATCTCCCCAAAATGAAGAAGGTACTTATTAATTTATTATTATTTGCATACATTCTGTTGTGTCATGATTAGAAATGAAGAAGGTATTTATTATTATTCAATAATAAGAATTATTAATAAATTATTATCGTTGTTTTGTCCATGTTCATGACTGCCGACATTAACACTACTAAAGATCAACAAAGACTATGGTATTAGTCATCACCAACATCAAGGTTATTAATTTTTCTTAGTAAAGAAATACCCTTTACTACATTAGTTATTAGAAATTTAAGTGAAAAGTATGTTTATTTTGTATGTAAACAAAAGGGAAGATGTTTTGTAATTGAACCGAATGGTTTTGGCTATAATCTAAATCCGACCGATAAAACCCAAGGGATTTATTTGGAACTCTTTATACTTGCATTGAAGGTAATCAATACTCACTAACTAAGACTATCTACAATGGTAACAAAATTCAACACCCTCTTTTTCAATTTCCAACACTCCACATCATCTTCTCTCTCTTCCACATAATAATTCAACACCCACTCAAATTTTACATTAATTAAGCAATGGTGGTTGCTTATTAAAAAATTCAACACCTCTACCCCACCACTTTTATCTAATATTCTTATTTTACTTATATTTTATATTTTTATGATTAAATATAAAATTATCATTTATGTTAAATAAGAATAATTAAATACGAAAAATTATATAAATATTTATTTAAATAATTTTTAATCTCATATTTTAATTAATTTTATAAAATAATAAACACACAAGAATTAAAAATAATAACTATTAAAACAAAGAAAAGTTACAAATAGTCAAATGTAGTACAATAAGCAAATCACGCGGTACAACTAATGAAATACAAATAACCACACGGTACAATGTAATCGATCCACACTACAATCGCAAGACTAATACACAACACTCTTAAAAAATAATAAGGCATATCGGGAATTGGGGCAAATTTGGTGGAAAACCGATATTTGGGATATTTTGAGGACGTGGTTGATTGGAAGATTGATTATCAAATTGATAATTAGTGGGATTTTGATAGCTAAAAGGGTAATTAGGCGACTTTTGATTATTGAAATCATTATTATTAGGATCCATTTCACTAAAAAGATATTTAAAGATTAAAAACAAGAGTTTAGTAAAAGATAATATAATAATTATATTGAAAAAAAGGTGATTTTTTTTATATCCAAATTGAATGAGAGTGGTCTCTATTTATAGAGAAAAATGATGAATTTTGGTAAAAAAATTTAAAAAAAATTATTTTGTTATCAAATAACGATCCGAAATAATTGAGACGGGATAAAAAATCGCATAAATCACCAATCAAAAACGCGACACGTGGTCGCGGTCTCTCTCCCCTTCGCCGACAACGCACCACGACGCTGTCGCGCAAGTAAGGGACACGCGCGCCCGACGCCAAGGGCTCGCTGGCGCGATACATGCTCTCAAGGCGATGCATCATCCACAACTCATTCAATGCCTACAAATTTTACACTCCATTTAATCTACATCACTTTTACACTACCCCATTGTACTCCATTTTTTTTTCAACATGTTGAAAAAAAAATTCAACATCCCCATTGTAAATGGTCTTATGAGTTGATTTGATTAAGTTCGACATGGGAAGCAAAGACCATGCTGATAAGTGATATCAATTCTAATACGGGTGTCCAAGAAGTCAAGAAAAGTGGTCTACCGAGATGACTAATGTCATTGGATATGAGTCACCATTATCTTGTGCTATTATATGATTATTATAATAATTAATACGAGTAATACTAGATGAAATTCTTAGTATTTTCGCCAAAATAGTTTATTTTAAAAGTAACAATTAAATAGATGAAATTATTACTAGTATACGCATGTACTGTTTAACCAGCAACTGATGTTGAAACCAAAAAAATTAAATGTCTCATTATTTCACATATATAGAATATATGTACTAATTGCATGATGAATTATTGCATTTTCATAATATTATTTCCATGAGATTTTAATTTGCTTCTTTTTTTCTAGAGATTAGAGAATATTCTCAAATGATCAGAATGAAAAATAAGTCATATATAATCAAGGTCTTTGATAATCCATTAATCATTATGACAAAGATTATCAAGATCATCACTTGCTCCGACAATCCCAATTTTACTTGAAGGTTTTTTCAATATAAATCACACTTGAATCAACATATACAAAAGATCTATTAGTTCGATGGATCAGCGTGGTTATTCTAATGTCATTATATCGAACTTACAACTTTAATATTAAATATCCCGGCCAAATTTATTTTTTCATGATAAACACTCCAGACGTGAGAGGTTGCCTCAAGATTCTAAAACATGTATCAATGTTTTTTCTTCCTTTCATATACATTTTATAATAATGACAGTTAGTTCTTTCAAAGACACAATCACAATTTACAAAGAAAGTCCAAGATGGTTCAATATCTAAAAATAGTAAAAATGAACTGAATTTTGATCGAATCTTTATTTGGCTTCCTTAACAAAAAAAACGTACGGAGTTACTTTGTCCATTTTCATAAAAATTAAAATTAAAAAGATTATTATAAATGAAACAAATGGTCTAGCCAAAAAAAAACAAAAAAACGAAAGGTTAAAACTCATTAATAGCATATACAGAAATGCACTCATCAAGCAAGACTGTATCAATTGCATCTTAAATTAGTACTCCGTATAAAAAAAAATCTTTTTCTAAAATAATAATGATTTAATTGCATTTTCAGTCGCTAAAGGCATGATAAGGTTGTGATTCGGTCCACAATAACGGCAAGTTGTATATTATTAATTGATCCCTAAGTTGTGACGAAAAGACAAATATACATTGCCAAACATGCATGCAACCAATTGGTGTTTTGAATAAGAAGAGAGATGGTAAATTCAACCTTCCATCCATTTATGGATCAGCGTGCAACGCTCTTAAAAAATTTAAGACTAATGGTTGTTAACTCAAAAATTATGTAAGAGACTACAACAAATAAAATCGTAAATTTATCAAATTTTCAGGAGACTAAATCGACAATTATTTTAATTAGAATATGACAATGAAAGAATGTGATGCATGAGATAATGAGCACTAATAATACATGATATCTATCCTAGTGAGATTTGTTAGGTTGGTAGGCAATAATATGAGTTGTGCATTAGTTACAAAGATAACATCATATGGAGTATGAATTATAGAGTAATACAGCTAATGAGGTTCGATTTCTCCCACAATTATTTGTAGAATTGTCATGTAGCATATGAGGATTGAGGACCACTTCATTAAATTACATGAAAAAAGAAGAATAAAAATACATAGGTTGACAAGCCATTCGTGTGCTAGTAGGCTACTATTAGGCTGTGTTTGGTACATAAAACGAGAAGGAATCAAGCCCTAAGAAGGTGGGAGTTAATCTATTAGGGGGTTGGGGAAGGTGAATTTATATTTGTATTTGTTGATGTCCGAATTATAAGCTTAAGACCTCAAGCATGTGCTTAACTCAATAAGGACCATTGGATTATTTAAAATAATAGTTACTAATTGTCTTTAAATATTATTTGAAATAATAATAACTAATTTTTTTTTAAATCAATATACCTCATTAGTTTAAGCACATGTTTAAGGATTTTCTTTAAGCTCCTAATAAACCCAGTTTCATAAAAAGGAGACTCAATGCGTCTAGTCTCAAAAATTAATCTATTCAGGCTAAACATTGTGTTAAATTTTTATTTCTAAATTTATTACTGCTAAAGGTATTTTTAGTTTAAAATTTTAAATGGGTGTAACAGAAACGTGCTAAAATATTCTACGGAGTATTTCTTATTACTCGATCTTAACGTCAGATATAACAAAGATCGAAAATGAAGGGGACACTCTTGTCAATTCCGTTGAATTCACTATTAATAATCCTACTTCTAACTTGTTTTTATATATATCAACTCTGTTTTCGTGTTGTTGACATTATCTCCTTCCTGGACATTTACCAAACATGGCTTCTTAATTTTTCCATTGCCTACTCTTAATTTTTCCATCTACCTTAGCCTTGATACTAGATAATATTCTTGCATTATTTGCAATATTCACTTCCTAAAACCATCCATTCAAATGGGAGATATGCATGTGGTTCCAAGTTGTTGACTTGGGATTAGTGGGGCTGTCTACATTATTTACCTTAATTGATTAGAGAAAGTAACAAACCATGAATATTCTATCTAGAGTATAAAATAATAAAAATTTAGTTGCCATTTGTAGGCCCTAAACCAGGCAAAATTAAGATGAGAGCTGTTTCAGTCTACATTATTTATTTATATTTTTCTAATATGTGGGCTCAAGACTACGTTATTACACTATGAACATACGCATTGCTGTAAGATTCGGTATTTTATATTCTAACACCTTCCCAACCTCAAAATAGCTTTTAATCGACAAAAATACCATTCACTAACTTCCTTTATCCTAAGACGGCTCCACACTCTAAATTAAGACCTCCATTATCTCATTTCAAATTTATAAAGTTATATTGTAGAAGTATAATTTTAAGAATTTTAATAGGGAAACTAGTGTGAATGTTCTTATTATTCTCATAATGCAAGGAATAGTCTTCTACTTAATCTGGCTTTGCTTCATCCTCCTTCAAGTTGAAATGCACATGCAGCTTCCAAGTCTTTGGCAATTAATTAATCTATACCCCAAATGGAAAATCAGTATTCCTTGGAGATCACAGAAATTATTAGACTATCATTAAAGAGTAAAACAGGAATTAATAGCACATTAATTGGAGCTACTCTTTGTTTATTTTTTTCCTTTTTCTTTTATAGAGATGAATATCAATTACTATCATGCTCAAATTTGGATGACGACAGTTTCATTTTTACATAAATTGTATTTCCTACTCCCTCCGATTTTTTTTACTTGTCATCCTACACTTTCGCATTACCATAAGAAAATAGAATCAAATATGCATTGAAAGAATATCAATTAATTCAAAAATATATTATCGTCGGCTGATAAGTCAATATAAAAGTAGCCAAGCATATTAAAAATGTGAAATCAGAATTTATTACGCTGGGAATGACAACTATTATAAACCAACAAAATTATGCTAGAATGATAACTAAAAAAAACCGGAGGGAGTATTAAAAAAAATCCCCTACCTCTCGTACGGTGAATATATTATAGTTTTCTACGATAGGTGGGTTTGTAAATAAAACATATAACTGTGCACAAATAACTAGTATATTTTATACGCCAACCGTCCCATCCTCGGTTCTCTTTTTAATTCTCCATGTCTTGTACATTTAGCTTGTTATGATATCTTCCTACATATTAGAAGTTGTTAAGATCCATAATATACTTAATTATTCCTAAATGATAGGGCAAAACACATAAAAACAGTTTTCAAGAACCTTAGTTGCCTATTAATTAGTCTTGGAGGATCATTGTCCAAGAAATCTGAGTTGTATTATCTAATAACATAATGGACACACCAGAAAAGTTATGGTTACTGTGACAAGATGTAGACCCCCAAGGGAACAGTGATATACAAAGATGCCACTCGTGTACAATAATTGTGTATTTTGTTTCTTCACTTTCTTGAACTTCTCTTAACCACTATATCCATCTTTCATTTGATTTTAACTGAATTTTTTGGACTTATTGAGCTCTGATCTCAAACTAGTTAGGACAATAAACAAAGGAAAATAATTGAAGTAATGTGCTGGCACAATAAATGTCCACAATGTTTTCACATGTACATCAAATTTGAGTTATACATATTTTCCTATAAGTAATCTTCTGTTAGTCTCTTCATAAGGACCATTGTAAAAAAGGGCTTCTGGTGTTCTGCTTTCTAAGCATTTTTTTTCCAGGTAGAGGAAATATGGAAGGTCTCTCATCGAAATCCAGCGTGCACAAAAACATTCGGTCTGTGAGCCTACCGCCCAGATCACACCCCGCGACTGTCAAGGTTGAACAAGCAGTGAACAAGCTTAAAACCAATGAGGCATCAGGTGGTACAAACTCAGAGGTAATCTGCAATAAGCTTTGTGGAATGATAGAGTTGTATGTTGGCGTGGAGGAACTCCTCGGGCTGCAATTTGTGCGACGAGCACTTTCACAGAATCAACATGACAGTAGAGTT
The DNA here is from genome assembly GCA_019722365.1 of Lithospermum erythrorhizon. Lineage (NCBI taxonomy): Eukaryota > Viridiplantae > Streptophyta > Magnoliopsida > Boraginales > Boraginaceae > Lithospermum > Lithospermum erythrorhizon. Next base: position 62,678 of record JADFUC010000201.1, on the reverse strand, counting down.
GATGTATTATTAAAAGAATCTGTCAAGTTCTTAGACATTTGCAGCAATACAAGGGACATAGTGATGAAGATAAAGCAAGCCATTACAGATGTCCAATGTTCTGTCAGGCGAAGCAAGACCGGGGACTTCTCAAGAACCGAGGCCAATGTTGCTGCTTATATATCAATGAGAAAGAATGTACAGAAGGATATTGCAAGATTTATCACAGTTCTAAAACACAGCAGCCTTGTATCTGTACCTCTATCTAACTCAGACACTCAGTTTTCAGCGGCGCAGAAAGTGCTGACAGAAGCAAGCATTGTGACAATGTCCATTTTCCAATCATTGCTGTTATTCCTTTCAGTTCCAGTTATGAAACCAAAACCTAATAGATGGTCTTTGGTGTCAAAGCTTATGAATAAAGGCACCCTCGCAGGTGAAGATCAAAGCAAGAAAATGAACGAGCTGGAGAATGTGGATTTCGCCTTAGGCAAGTTAACTTCTCAAGATTCTTCCAAACATTTAGATGCAGAGAAGATTGAATTGGCAGACAAGAGATTGAAAGAGTTGGAAACAAGAGTTCAAGTTATAGAAAATGGATTAGAAGATGTGTTTAAGCATTTGATCAGGTCTAGAGTGTCACTCCTAAATATTTTCTCACAATAGAAACTACATGGCTAATGTTTGAGAATTAGTTCAAGTAAATATAGAGTCCATACACATAGTTTTGGAAATCTAAGGTACTTGTTTTTGAATGTCAATGGAAAAAGAAAAGAAAAAAATCATTGAGGCAAATAATTGTAAATAGATAAGATCACAAACTCAGTATTCTTCATATTATAGTCTTGAGTCATTTCCATATTGTAACAAGGTATCAGAAATCAACTATCAAATCCATCTTCTATTTTCTGAAACAAATATCAATTGCTGATCTTGATCCTATTATGCACTTCTACAACCAAAACTTTGTTACTCAATTACTAATTAGTAATTTTCTATTCACGGATTAGTATTTTTTAAATGTTGTGCCTCCTGAGCTCTGCATCTCAAATTAGAATGTAGTGCTCCTAGCATGCAAGAAAATTAAGTAACAGTAGATAGAAAACGTCTGCGTATTATGCGGAATAAGAACTGGAATCGAGGCCTTAACCATGAGGACTTACATAGAGTAAAATCCGCATTTACATAGAAAGTTTAGATGTTGCACACTTGCACCTAGCTAACAATTATCAGCTAGCTCTGAGATAAACAGGTATGATGAAACTGAACAAGTTGCTTACAGGTTGAACTTCAACTTTCTTGCTCTAGACAAAATGGAGCTTACAGGGTAGGACTACTTTTCATCTAGAGGAACTAAGCTCAAAGAGTAAGGAATAACTATTGGAGGAAACAAAATAGCTGCCCCCAAGGTAGAAAGATCACAGAGCTTTTTCGCCCTCCTTGTCTCAAAGTCAAAAGAGTATATGTTACCCGAGACTCTCATGAACAGAATTCCGTCTTTGAATGCCAAAAGAGCAAGCCATGTGACCACCTTCAATACCTCAGTTAAATTGAATAAAATCCCGTGATTATGTGCTTCCAATTCTTTTAGAGATATCGAATATTTTACCCCCCATTGAGATGCAAAGCAGTCCTCAAGCATCCACAATTGAAGTCCATGTTCCGAGAGCAGTACATAATGCAGCATGCCTTCAGATTCTCCAATACAGAACTCACGTCTCATAGTGAATTCTGTAGCAGGCAGTGGCTCCTTGAGTAACAAAGTTAACTCACTTTCAAGATTTAGCATGATGATTTCATGACCATCAGTTAGCCAATATAGATCTCCACCTGCGAAAATTCCCTTATTCTTGAACAGATTATGATTGCACAAACAGATCTCTTTTGAGTTTCTCCACCTCCCTGTTTCTGAAGAATATATATCGAACAAAAATTTATCGCCCTCAACTTTTTTTACTGAAACCACTTTGAAGTGTGTTGAAACATGGATTGGGTTCTTCAAAGGATCAAAGGCCAAGGCTAGACTGCATACATTGCTAGGATCACGCAATTCTATCTTGTTCCACTCTTTTCTCAAGGGGTTGCAGACATATACCATCTGATCAAGGGAACAGAAGCAACTACGACAACATACCAAGCCATTACAGGCTACCAGGATAACGACTTTTTCAGGAAGAAACTCCATAACAGTTTTGAAGACTTGGTTCTCCTCTTTCCCCTGAGGAACATAGCTAACAGAGGAGACATAATCATCACCATTCAGATACCTATCTTGATAGAAGAGACCACACACTGGTTCTGTCTTTATCTTTTGAAGGCGGGCAAATGCTCGGTCTGAAATCAGATCATTCAGCTGCTTCGAAACAAGCTTCAGCCTATGTAACGACAGTATGGGTAATTGAGATACCACGTTTGTTGCCATGTCATAATTGCCACACATAAGCCCTTCAAGACCTACAGCACCCCAAAACAATAAGATCAGTACTCGACACATTCTCTCTTGTCATTTGTATTATCTGACAATTTTATTTCATCTTGTAGAACAATGTAAGGTAACGAGCTTATCGAATGTGAGAACATTTATTGCGTTAAGTACTCCAATAAGAATAATTTCGACTTACGATCCCAGAAGACAACATATTAGATCAATGCAGCAGAAGTAGCACGAAAAAATAATATGCAATGAAACTCAAACACACAGAAAACGCGAATGATACTCTATCGACGCAACTCAATTTTGCAGAAGGTAAAACAATCAGCAAGAGACAATGGCCTAGTCAAAATTGACACAAAATTCGAAAAGGGTCAGGGATAAAAATAAAAAATAAAAAACTTTCATCAAATGGAATGCAAAATTGCATAAATCCTCAAATTATTGAATGCATGAATAACCCAAAAGGCTACGTAACAGTCAGTCCCTTATACTTGTTGAGATATATATAAAGTAAACAAGTTAAATGTCCAACATCATGGTCATACACTCGTACATAAGTCAGGTGACATCTTATCATCCTAAAATCCTTAATTGTGTCCCAATATATTTGTCACGGTAACATGTCCCAAAGCCTTTAAAGAGTCTATAGCTTTAGCAGGTAAGTTTGGGTGGGGTGTGTTAAGGATTCTACATGATAAAGATCAAGTATCATAATTCTAGTAGTATTAGCATATCATAGTACTAATAGTATTAGTATTATGAATAGTTGATTGATTAGTATTTATATTATTGTCTCTCTATAATATAATGCTTGATCTTTATCATGTAAAATCCTTAACAGGATGTGTGATGTATCAACATTTCTCAAAGCTTTTAAAGAGTCTATCGCCTTAGCGGGATAAGTTTGGAAGGGATGTGTGATGTGTCCCAATATATTTGTCACATTAATATATTCCAAAGCGAAGCTCCTGTCATAGTTGGGTAAGGGTGGGTCGAATGTGTCCCAATATATTTGTCATCAGAAAAATCTCACATATGTTTCAATAGTTTGGTCATAAAAAATCCTCACTAAAAGACTCATTTTTAAGGATATAAAAAGTGGTAATAACATCAAGATTAAACCAAAAAAGAAAATTTAAATGCTTACAGAAAAACCCATAAACCATATTATTATAAGGACTTCTATGAAACAGTGCTTACTTACCTCTACTTTGAAGCTTGCTCCTCTGCCTTCTAGAACTTAAACAAACTTGAGAAGCCATTACTTTCTAAAACAAACCCTTCAACAAAATGCAAGCAAATAGTCAGTTTCAATAAAATGCAACAAAATGAAGGGAAAAAACAAAAAAAAAACTCAAAATCAGCTAAAATGAAAAAAAAGGTGATCATTCAAAGAAGTTACACTCATGGGTCTTATAAAACCTTTCCAAGTTACAAAAATGCAACAAAATAAATTAAAAACTAAAAATCAGCTAAAATGGAAAAAAGATGATCATTTTGAAGATGTTACAAAAATGGGTCATATAAAACCTTTGAAAGTGTTGTTGAACTTTAGCAAAAAATAAATTGAGAGTATGAAAATATGTGGTTGGAGAGTTATATAATAAAGATTTATGTCTGAATTTTTTTTTTCCCTGCAAAAGATTGAATAAAAACAAAAGAAATGGTACATAGTGTGGACTGTTGCACCATGACAAATATATAGTACGAGCCTACGAGGTGCACTATGATATACAGACTGAATTATTTGTTGTTTCATTAAATTTAGTAAGTTTTTATATAAAAAAAATATTACATTTAGTAAGTTGTGTGTTAAATGTTTGTGATGTTGCTAAACTAGGATTAAGGATTGATTGAAGACATAATTGATGTGTCTCTTTTTTCCGAGGTCTTCTAGAGAGAGAATGCCCTAGCCCTGGCCTCCTGATTCATCAACTCGCTTTTGGGACGGTTCCTAGCCTCCTTCCTCTCGGGCGACGGCCCTCCCTCTCCCTGCCTACTGGATCCTTTGGTTCGGGCCTGGGGTGGATATCTTGAGGTAGAGTTCTCCGAGGTGGTTATTGCAATGCCCCGCTCTGGCCCGAGTTGTTACTCTCGGGTTGTAGCTCGGCTCCGTGTCTCATACTGTTCCTCGCGATGAAACCCGGGGGTTGTTGTATAGATCACGACTGTCGATCATAGCCAATTCGATGTTTAAGTTAGTCTGTACGGTAAAAGCTATGAAAGCAAAGATAAGAATTCGGGGATTACATTACCTCCAAACGGCTTGGGTATGGTGATTTATAGAAAATACTTGAGGGTCTTGTTACCTTAAGATTTGGATGTTGCTACTATCTCAAGCATCTCATCTCATCTCAAGTAAACGTAAGAAATTTATTCCTAGCTTTTATTTTCATCTTAAATGGATCCAGTTGGTCCAACAACATAGAGCCTATTAAATACCATATCAATTGCCCTTTTAATCCCAATAATTTACCACCAATTTTTAAATGATAGTGGAATTTGAAGGGGTTAAAATCCCCTCACCAACCACTTAAGCGCCATCTTTATGGCTGCAAACTCCAATGGACACGCCAGAGGATCGTATAAAAGGTAACCGCTTTTCATTTTCTTGTTCATTATTTCACTTTTCTTCGTCTCCTTTAGAGCAAAAAACCCTTTATTCTCCCCCCCGCTATTAATCGATTTTCTCGTAACTCATTTGTTTACTCTCAAGTATGGCGTAATCATGTTAATCCTTCCTAGACCTACTCATCCTAAAATTTCAAGGCGGACTCTTCGTGAGGTATGTTTCACAGTGTCAGTCAAGTAGAAGGTGTATATAGTTTCAACGATAAAACTCATTTTTCTGTTTTATCCTCCCCACATGTATATTATTCTAACCGCCAAGTTCGTATGATTCCTCAGGGTGACGTTAACATCGAAGCTCACGCCTCTACTCAAACACCGACTTTGGGCGAGTTTACTACCACCGCTCAAGGATGGAGGAAAATTCAAACTTTCAGGGGGTCTTTGTCAGAGACCTCAAGCCAACCCTTCTTCTTCTTCTCCGAGCTTGGATGATTCCCAAGCTCCTCTGAATGTGATGCCTATCAGTTCAAGAATGGGGCCCCCTGCTGACGTGCCTCCTGTTTCCAAACCCAAGGCCTTTACCCAATCCTTCCAAAGATAAATCCGCTAGAGAGCAGTTGGAGAAGGTTAAAGCGAAGACTATCCCGGGGTTAATCACTGATTATCAACTACGTCAGATCCGCAACCACTATGCCATCCCTAATGTGGTGAAAACTCGGATTCATTTGTAGGGAGAAAGTGTTGATACTCAACCGCTGTGGCTCCTCCGACAGCGTATGCCTATTTCCACCTCTCGTGATATCACCCTTTTGGGAATTTCTACCACGGCCTCGCCTACCCAGACGAAGTTTTGGTGACGAGGTGTTAAAGCGGTCTCCGATCGGGCCCGAGTTAGTTAAATTTACTTACTCTGGCTGGTACCGCTTTTCAAGTGCGGTTTGCCTTCATTGTCAAGTTATCCCTAATATGGTGTCAGTCAGTACCATGTACAACGTTATCCATAAGGGTCCCCTTTGTTATTTCCAAGTTGCCTCTCCCTCCTACAACTTTTTATATACCAAGAAGGTGGATAAGGTGGAGCCGACTCGTTGGTTCAAACTGTGGTTTCTCGTTACATTTGCTTTAAATGATTTAGGTTCAGGTTTACCGTCCCCTCGCCCCCTCCACCCTGCCTCGGTGACTCTACAGGACCCAACTGAGGTAGATAAGTCGAAAGTGGATTTCCAAAATTTCCACATGAGGTATTTCATCATTCTCAAGTATTCTTTCTTACTTCCTAGTATTTTTCGGCTTACCTACTTTTTTCTCTCTCCTTATCTGCTTTTCATTTTTTATTTCCTCTCAAAGGGAGCTTCTTTCGTAAGAACGCCCAAAGTCATGTGTGTCATGCCCCACAAGGTGAGCTTTAAATCAGTCACCTCGGTAAAGATCCATTGGCTCGGATCTCTAAAAGAAAAGGGAACTCGGCTCGTGATTCTTCCTCTGAGGTTCCTGCTGATGTCCCTCTTCCCAAGAAGTCAAGAAGGTCCTCGGCCATTACCTGGCCTCTCGTAATTAAATATCATCCAGTTGAAGTTTCTCCTGAGGTCTCTGAGCCCTCTCTTCCTCTCCCAACAAGCCCCGTGACCATTGTCGCACTGTGTAATCGGGTCAAGCTTCTCAAGCAGTGCCCAAGTGAGTGAACCTTCTCCTCCCTTCTTTACTCCTGAGAGTTCATCGACCTATACGGGTCCCCTTGGAAGTTCCTTATTCTCTCCCTTCGGGATTATCGGTAACCAAGGACACCATTTCTCTAAAAATAATCTAACCCGCCTATCTTTTATCAAGAACCCGTGATGTCAAAAAGATACGGGAGGAGTTTTGCAGTATTCTTCCCCGGAAGATCTTCACGACTCCTTTTCTCACTTTCAACTCAAGGTAACACCTTCTTCCTTTAAGTTTTCTCTTTTTGTCTTGGTTTCTCGCTTTTAATCTCGAACCTCTGCCATCCTAGGCCACCGAAAATACGCTTAAGCTATCCTTAAAATGAGGGAATCTAAAGTCCCGAACCTGCCTTGAGTCCGAGTACAACTTCATTGAGAAGTTGGTTGGCCGAGGTTTTGAGAGAGAGAGAGAGAGAGTAGACGAATCTTAGCCTGTGTCGATTAAGCACTAGTAAATATGAATACCTCCTGCCATTCGTGATGTGCTTGTGAAGTCTAAATCCGACCTCTCCCTTCACTTTGAAGAGTCCGAGTAAAGGTCTGGATTTTAAGCTCTAGTTGATTCTTCTCAACATCTCTTGGTCAACTCAAAAAGAAATGGTTATCTCCGAGACTCGATCCTCGAAGTCATATAGAAGTCTAAGGAGGCCAAACTATAAGGATCTCTTTATTACTTAGCTGCATCCATAATGTAAAGACGCTCGCCTTAAGGCATCCCGATTTCCTTAGCATCTATTCCATGCTTCCCTGAAGTTCCCAGCAACATTTCCGGGAGGAGGCCAGGCCTTCATTGATTGGATGTAGAAGAAGAGGAAGAGGAGAATGATGGCGGGGATGCTAATCAGAGTGATGATGGCCTCAGGGAAGATGAGGAGGGTGATCGTGGTGGTGATGACGCCTAACCTCTCCTAGTCTATTTTTGTTTATATTTTGTGAACATTTTGTCAATATTCCCTCTAAGTCAGAATTGTAGCTATGTGCTATTACTGTGGTAATACTTTGATTAGCATTTATTAAGCACTTTTCCTATTTTGAACATTTTTCTTATCTTTCTCTTATATCTTTCATCACTTTTGCCTTTTCTTTTATCTTTTCTTTTGACTCAGAGTATGTTATTTCATGGATAATACTTTTCCCCCTATCATGATACCATCCTCCCTTTGGAAATTGATATTGTGATAGTTGCCATTAATCATCTTGCATTCTTCGTGTGAATTTCCTGGGGACCACGAGTAGTCTTAATCCACTTAGGATTTCAAAGAGGAATGATTTACTTTACTTAAACCCCGAATGGTCCCCTCTTAATTGAGTTAAGTGATCTTATTCACTCGAACTTGAATAGTGCGATTAACTAGAACACGAGTGATTTGATTAGCTCGGGTTTACTACTCACAGTGATTTAGTGATCTTATTCAGCGAGTCCCCGAATGATCTTATTAACTTTCGGGGACCCACAGGTAATCTAATTAGCTCGGGTTTCCATACGGTGGAGGTTAAGTGATCTTATGCACTTGAACCCTAGAATGATTGCGTTAAACAGGGACGCGTGATACATTCGCTCGGGTTTCCTGGGTGGAGGTTAAGTGATCTTATTCGCCCAGCGAATGATCCTGAATTATTCACTTGGGGACCGGGCTGGTCACAATTACGCTCGGGTTTCCTCTGATGGAGGAGTTAAGTGATCTTGTCATGAACCCGAATGATGCGATTCCTTTCTCGGGGACCACAGGTGATCTGATTGTCAGTTTTCCTCACAGTGTAGGTTAGTGATCTTATTCACTTGGACCCCGAATGATCGATTCACTTTCGAGGACCGGGGTGATCTAGTACTAGGGTTTCCCATACGGTGGAGGTTAAGTGATTTTATTGACTTTGCTTTGTCAGGAAGATGTCTTTGGTACTCAAGGTTTCTTATTTCCAAAAGGCACACTTGTCTTTGTGAAACTTTTAACTGAAAGTTCGTTTACAAAGAAGGAAACCATACATTTGACTGTAAGTATAATATCTTTTGAGATATATTCAGTGTAGTATGCTTGATAACTTTCGCTTCTTATCTGCATAATTCTGGGCACATATTTCACTTGCTCTGGTAAGGTCCTTCCCTTTGGGTTGAGCTTGTCTTCTTTAACTGGGTTTGCTAGCTTTAAAAAGGCGAAACACGAGATCTCCTTCTCTAAATTGCCGAACTCTAGCAACGGTTGTAGAAGCGTGCCATGTTTGTACGCCTTATCCGTGAAGTTGAAGCTTTCGCTCATATGCTCCCCGTTCTTTCTTCATCGAGAAGCAGTTGTGATACGTTTGGTAAGCAGACTTCTCTTGTGTTTGCCTGCATCCCAGCTTGGCTTCAAAATTATAAAAGTGGCGTTTAGAGAGGGAGTAGTTACGTAAGACCATAAAGTGATAGGAGTTCCTGTACCATTTTCCCCGACTCGAGGAGGTTGCTTGAAAGATGGTGGGTTAGCGACTTCTTGTCCAACGGCTTGGCGGCATCACGCAGTGCTGGCGATGCTCGATCAGTAGTTTCCATGTCCAGTAAAAGGCATCGAACTAAACGCGGATTTTTACGTGCGAAGATGCTTGTTGTTCAGCTAGCAGTAATGATGTTTTCAGATGGCTCCCTCGATATCTTCGTAATGGTATTTTTGAGTGGCATGACACCAGCAACTTCTTGAAATGATATTCTTAGCATGACATCTTTGTGTTGGTAGCGGGTTTCTGTTGTCCTTGCGATTGATACTTACATGGCGAATGGTATAGGACACGGTGCCGAGTCATTCTGTGTAGGCCTTTCATTTTTTGGAAGGAGTCGCTTTGGACATATTCAGTGGAATTCGTCGTAGTGGGCCAAAAGTATCTGCTTTCGGATAATTTTTTTTAGAGGTAAAAGCTCCACGATGTGATGTCCTTGATATCATGAACTTCAAACAAATTTTATGTTTTGTTTCGGTATCTGAGAACAATAAGGGCCCTAGCGAGAGGCTTTATGCGATTCCTGAAAGCAATACGTAACTTGTAATACATTTTTGCATTTAAGCCGACACTTGTCTTACGTGCAAACTCACCGGTGGTCGAGGAATTTAGTATAGAGGTATGCTGATCCTCCCTATTACCATGGAACATTTCTTGTTTAGCTTCATGGATTAGTTTTCGATATTCTATGTGAACTCCTTGAGAATATCCTCGTAATAAATAGTGGCCAACTTTGGAGAGATGGTCGCGTACTTTCATTTTCCTTGAAGGTGTAATAACAAGAAGATTCTTTATGAAATCAAATCTTGGGGCAATGTTGTGGCCTTTGCATGGTATTTTCTTAGGCTTTCATTTTTTTATGATACTTGCGATGTACCTTTCGGTGACTAACTTGGAATCTCCTGCTTTACCATGATCTGTATCCAGGGCTTTGGGCTAATAGTAACCCGTCGCTTGTAGGCATTATTCTCTTGCGTTATTGATGGCGAGCTGGAATCTCGAGGCATATTAAAGGACTCCTGGGGTCATTGGATTAAGATTCGTACCTGCCTTTCTCGCTTTCGGGTTCTTGGCACTTCTATCTGATGTCCGTAGGGGTCAAACAAAGAAGGTATCGGTGTAGACTACGTATCTTTTAGGGGAACCACAGAGGTCGTCGATCCGCAATTAGGTGGTGCTTGATCTTTGATTCTAGGTTCTAGGGATGAAAGTGATTTAATTCGCTTGGATTCAATTTTTCCACTTAGAGAGTCTTCCCGTTTGTGCGGATTGGGCCGGTATCCTCTTGAGGGTTGCTCTGTGACCCACGGTTATGGGGTGATTTTGAAATAGGCTTTGAGCACCACTTCTTTGATGTCAGAGGCCAATTTGTCCCGATGAGGATAATTTTCGAGGTCCCGTGGAGTGCATTGGCTTCATAGTATATGGGCTTTGAACTAACATCGCCTGCTTTATAAGCCTTCTCGCCTCCCTCGAGATACGGCCCCAAATACAGGCGAGTTCCTCTTTTCCTTGAAGTCGGTCATTATTTTTGTGACCCCAGTATGATTTTTAATTCTTGAATGCTTTGGAATACTCTTACGTCAGCGTGAACACCTCTTGTGAGCTTGTCGACTTTCGGAAAAAGGGTAGATTCGTAATGTCCACGATCGAGATATGAATCTATTTAATTCACGAACTGACACCCGACTTCTGTCTTCTTTGTAGACTTGGAGACTTCGTCTCATGATAGCATCAATCTTGTCGGAGTTAGGTTGATACAATTCGTTTATCATGAAACCCGAAATCTTCCCGAAATTACCCCAAAGCGAGCATTTCTAGGTTGATGGCAGTGACTTTTCTTTAACCTTACTTTGAGAGTCTCCTCATTTCTCGAAATGTTCTCCTAACTAACAACAACGCTTGACATGTCATCCCGTGTAAGATTTCCATGTTTTACGCTTTATTTGATCAGAGAATATGTAATTCGCGTCATTTGATAGGTTGCCCCGCGTTCTTTTAACTTGAGGCATGGCGATTATATTATAATCCATACTCCGTGATGAAAGTAGTTTTTCTTGATACGCTTTCGAAGTATTTGATGGTACCCTCTGACGTTGAAGTGAAGACTTACATGCCAGTGACTCTAGTCCACCCGTCTTCCCGAGGCAAGCGGAAGTAGTCTTCCCAATGGCAGCTTTGTTTGGTTGGTGAAATGCATTGCCCATTCTCCATTTGCTATTAGACTTTTTACGTTACCGCATTCGCGATCGGCTGCTTGAATTGCGATTATCAGGATGACTTTTCTACTAAATCGAAACTGCTTACATTTAACTGCCGGATAGCGATTCTTTTCTTCGGAGAAGTTTCTCTTTTTACATTTTGCAGACTGGGTGGGATCACGTGCAATCGGTATATAGCAATATTGGCATCCGCCCGGGCATGTCACCGAGATTCATTGCAAGCGTCTCTTCGTACGCTTTCAGTGGTTTGATCGGTAAATTGCGATGAATTCGGGACTCGGTGGGTCCCACATCCTAAGTTTTCTCGTGTTGTTGTTGTTCGCTAAGGGAAGTGACCTCGAGTTCTTCGTGAGGGACCTTTTTCTTTGAGCTTTCACTTTTCCCGAGTAGAATTGTCTTTGATAACTACCGAGGGATGTGTGGTTTCGTGACCCGGGAGAGTCCACCTGTTCTTTTGTTTGAGTGGCTCCTTAAGAGAAGCATCATTAGTGCAGTTGGCAGTAGCAGACCGAGCCGCTTTTCGATCACCACGACTCCTCCCGTGGAGTGGTGAAATTATAGCCAGTAAAGGGAATTTTGTGAGGATCGGGGACTCCCCATTAAAGCCGTTGTATGAGGGGTCGGATATATGCCGTAATAAATGATGCTACTTATTGTTACGGTTTTCGGGGTTTCTCCGCGTGAAATCGAATCTACTTTCACAGATTGGATAAATGGAATGTCAGTGAGCTTAGTGAAATGTGCGTGTTGGCTTTAAGGGTTCGGAAATCCCAGTCGTATGCCCTAGATATAGAATGTCTGCTTTGAACTTCACATGTCAAAAGCATCCTTTGCTACGAAAAGTTAGCAATTACGGGGTGATTATTAGGGGGTTAAATGCGTAGAATTTTCAATCCGCTTCAATTCTTAGCCGGAGGGCATCCGCCTGCATTGATAGTAGCCATAGGGGCTAACTTTATACCGCAGCTCTGTATACTACTTTCGAAATTTAGTATCTCACTCCCTTGAAGCTCTCCGGAATGGTGTCGGTCGTCCAGTGACAGGCGGACTTTGGCTTCGAGGCTTGAGGTTTATCGTTTAGCAGTGGAGCACTACAAGTACTTGTCGGGAGGCGTTCTCTTCACGAACTCCTTGAGATGCCCGTTCGAATAAACACGATTTCGACTTTGAAACACGATCGACCGTGTCGTTACATTGTCACTTTGTGATACTCGCGAGAAAGATTCGGGTCTCATGAATGGGTCCTAAATTTTTAGGTTTGGCAATAATACATCAAACTGTTGGGCATATACTTTTCTCGAATTCCTGATAGGCGTATCTCGTTGTAAAGGGGTTCTTGAGGTTTTCATTTTCTTCCATTTTCTCTTCTCGGAGACACTTCCCTCTTGGACCTCATGACATCACCGTCTTAGGGTTTCTCTGTGTCTGTATGCGGTTTTCTTTTTGGTGATCCTTTATGGTTCTTTTTAGGATAGTCGATTGACCGCCAGTACACCTGCTTTCTTACGATTTTATGTATTTAGTTAGTTGGGAGCCGGGTGTACATACAGTTCTGCGGCTCCAAGACCAACCTTTCTTTGAGGGTGACTGGCAAGTGAAAGAACGTCATCGACACGCTTTTAGTCCATAGAAGGTATATTGATTAACACCACTTTAGGCTGGTTGGAGTAATCTCTCGGTATTCTGTGGTTTTGCTTCAAATTCCATTGACTCTTCTTAAATCGTGTTCGTCTATGATAAAATACTGAACTTATCCATGAATAGGTCTACAAAGTCTTGCCGGCGATGATGGAATTAAGTGGTAGCTTGTGGAACCATTTGTGCTCTGTAGGCTACTCGGAAAGCCACCGGCGTATCGTCAAATGCCGGCACCCAAGGATAATTGGGAATCGCAATCCTTAATATGATTGCTAGGTTTCCCGTACCATAAATGTTTTGAATTTAATCCACGAAGCCACATGGCGTCGACTAAATGTCTTAACTTTATATGAGAAGGAAATGAAGTCTTGTGTTTTGCTGGACTTTGGAGGGACAATGTCTCGATGCGTTATTTAGCTCTTTCGGCTTTGTAATTGGATCTTTCTTTATAACATCATTCTTGTTAGAATCTATTATGAATTTTATTTGTGATAAGCAAAATTAAATGCATCAGAATCCTCAAATGATATAATTAATCTAAAATTCATATAATGACTTATGAATACGAGAGTACTACGAGAGATACCAGTGATCTATCTCAAATATTTTCTGACCTCCTTTGAATTCATTAGTTGACACTTCAAATGTAGTGCCTCTAGTTGAGTCGTACGAGAGAGGTTGAATCCTACATTTGCGTGTGCTAGAGCATGGATTGAATTGGATGAAAAATCAAGAGAAGAATTTTCAATTCTTCCGCAGTATTTCGGCCGTCCCAGAGAAAATGGGCTAGCTTTTTTCATGATGTTATGAAACCTAAATAATAAGGATCAACATATGGTGGTCCCGTCGTTTGATCTAAACTGACTTAGAACGGTTAATGAGCCGGCTTCGTTTGATTTAATTAAGCGAATTTAAGTAAATGAAAGCAGTAACAAGTTGTTAATAGTAACTAACAAGTTACTAACGAAGCTCAATAACTTCTCGAATTAATTGATTGACTAATTAATTAATTAGGGTTAAATCAATTTATATTTTACATTATCAATGTAAAATTCCCAGTGAGAATATCCGTTGATGCAATCAACTCTCCAACTTTAGCAAATGGCAGCTTAGTCTACATACATGAAATATAATTCAAACGTCACCGTATGTATTGTGACCTTAAAAGGCTGAGATAATAGTATTGTATAATAATAATAATCGACCAATTACTATTATTGCGGTGTGAGTAAGATCTAGCAATTTGCTCATAACCTCCTTAAATTATCATGAGAACCCACACTAGTAATATACAGTTACTAAGGTGAACACTAAGTTCGATGTCACATTTAACAACTGGGTAAATGAATTGATACTAGCAATTGTCGCGATAGGCGTAAAGGGAATCAATTTTCATTGATTTCCACGACCTTTCCCCAGCTTGCGGGCAGTACCCGTACAATTGTTTTAACGCACGATCTCCCCAGCCGTAGAATTTGTAGAAAATGTGCCATGAAACACCCACAACTTTCTTTACTCGTATGAAGCTGAATAGCATTTTATGGCGTCACATAAACGATAGGTACCAAGCTGAGAGGCACGAGATAACTCGCGTATATCAGGGCGGATAAATCCTCGATATATCCCAACGTCTAGTGATTATACTGTTGTGTGACCTAACGTCTCTTAGTTATGATCCCGCTTAAAGCGGAGCGTTTGGTCATAGTCAAAATCTGAAGGCATACTTTTGAGAGAGATAGTTATATATACGTAGGTCCCAGAATTGTCGAACCTAAAATTCTAACAAACATCATGACACAGATATACATATCTTGTATGAATTACGTTTGGTCATACCCGGCTCCCAGTCATGGGGAATGGCGGCCGGTATTGTCCCCAGTCTGCTTGAGGGCTAGCATTGATCGGCCTTGATGGCTAATCAAAATACCATGTTAGTCGTATGATCTTTGTCGCCCAACTATCGGCTTGTCACGACGAGGCCTTTTGGAACATCACATGTTTCTAGGCTTGAAGAGGTGTAATCAACTTAATTCATATTTTCTACAGAAAGCATAGACTAACCTAGGGATTTAGCTTTTCACTCGTCGAGGGATACGATACATGTAAATTATAGATTTGACGGTGCGTGAAATAAATATTAGATAGCCTTATGAATGAATCACGCGTTCATGTGGTTGAATTAACAATCGATTAAAACACAAAGAAACTTTTGTTCTATTGTTACTTAACTTATTCGAGAGAAAGTGAATGAACTAGCTTGGAACTTTCCACGTTCAATTACATTGAACAACTCGTGAAAATAAACTTGGTTGAATCGCGGAAGGAATCTCGACTCCGGATCGTGCTTAAATCCATTGCATGGATCATTAGCTGTGAATTCTTAGGTCATTTAAAACTCCTTTATTGGAATACTACTTACAAGCTTAATTCGTCAACCCGATGCCTGACCAGAAATGCATTGATGACTAAGATTATCTGACATAGTAAATATGACTATGATAAAATGGGTTCCGACGACTAGGGGTTATCGGGTAGATTTAAAACACAACTCGAAGTGTGTTAAACTACGTCTGTCTTATTAAATGCACATTCTTTTAACAAAATTACCAACAAAAGCAGATTATTTGGTCAAGTTGTAATATTGAGTTGATTTTATTTTAGTTTACTCGCCGAGCGTACTAAACTGATCTGTGTGAAATTCTTGGCTAATAGCCTTTCATATGAATACGGGTTGTCATAATGCTATCGCGTTCGATTCTGAGTGAATCAGCAATGATCATTCCGTAACATAGTGATCTATTCCGCCGTACTACAGCATATTCGAATTCGGCGTGAATACCTTTAGTAAACTTCCACAATTCAATCACGGGAATCATGCTACGTCATAGTTATGTATGACACCCGGCGCCTGACACGGCATACGGTGAATCATAATACTATGTAATAGACTTGACGACCGTTAATGTGAGGCTGGCCGCACTTGTGGGATTGGGCATCCCCAATGAAGAGTTGTCTTTGTCAATAAGAGAATACGTCTATTTATAGAATTTAAGTCTATTATAGAATTTCAATCACCTCGAACTTCGGCATGCAAACTTATGAAAATGTCGTACAAGCTCACTTGATAATATATAATGTGGTGATTATAGCGTAGTATGCATATATGTAGTTGGGCTCCTGAATGTACGAAATCTAATCACTATTATACCTTTAAGGTTGTAGGAAGATTTCTTGACATTTAGTGTATAAAACTTCATTTATCTTGATTGCGGCTCATTAACCTTTAAGGAACTTCAGGTTAAATCATTCTTGATTCTTATTGATTTTCATCAAGTATCGAAGTGAGGAATTTAACTCCGTTATCTTTCGATCTTAAGTTTGCCCGATTGTGGATTATTAGTATGAAACTTTCTTTTTATATTCTCGCTTGAGATGTAGGTTCAAAAACAATGTCAGTATCATTAAATAATTGCCAAGACATTCTTGATCCTTGCTTGAACTCGTATTCTGGCTTACAGATATGATAAAAAGTTTGAAATAAGCATGAGCATAGAAGCATGAGAAAGTTTTGAATGAGATTTCTTCTAAGGTACTTCTACGTCAGTTCTCCCCGTCTTTGCCAATACCATTCTTTCGCCAGAACTTTCGGGAGTGGTGGGAAGCCTCCGCTGACGAGGCGGAGGAGGACTTGCTTTTAGCCTTCGATAAGGCCGCCTCTAGGGAGTTTCTCCTTGATGCGTACGGAACCGCTTCTTCTCCTACGACTTCGTGATCTTCTCGATTGGAATAGATGCCTTACATGTAAATGCTTTCTCTGTATTTCCACTTACTTTTCTTATTCATGTGTCCTCTCTGAGATCTTCTCATGTCTTTGTCTTTCCTTCTTCTTCTTTTCTTACCCTCCATTTCTTGGCTTCCTCGCCGTTTAGTACCCATTAACGTAAGGAATATTATATTGGTAGTTATATAAATAATTGAACAAGATTTTTTTATATAAAGATTGTCAAATAAATGAATACAAGGAAAATGAAAAAAAAGGGATTTAAGAATGGACCATATAGTTTTAGCTTGAATATTAAAATCTCATTTTTTTTATAGCGAATATTTATTTTCCGAAAGAAAGGCGAGTCACTACATGAGGTATGGATTCAAGCGTATCGGAATCTTGACACAATTACTAATAAAAATACATATACATATGTCAATTTGTTATTAAAAATTGAAATAAGTGATTCATATATATAAATTGAACACTTATCAATAGTGTCGGATATTGGTATATATCGATACGAGTCTACTACTCTCTTCTAGTTTGACCACTCAAATAAATTATGACAACTTATAAATAGATTTAGGTGCTTAGTTACATATTACGTACCAATAATAGTATATTCTGGTCCCCAGCTTAATATCGTATGTTCGGATATAATCATACCCAAAATAAACTTAAAGTTCCTTATGTTTGGGTATTTATAATTATGCAAAACAAACTTACACTAGAGCATTCTTTATCAGGCAGTGAGCTTACGGATCGAACCTTGATGTTTCTCCTGCTTCTTATGTTCCTCCTACGACTTTATGCTCTGGCTCGGTGACATGAACTTTGTGTTCAAATTCGGGCTAATGGTTTCCTCTTTGAGCTTATCACCGACTTTTCTTTCCGTGAAATCAAACAATCCACATCACGGGATTCCCAGCGGGGGAGTAGCGTACTCCTGCTGGCGATGGTTTGATGGGTATGCCGTAATCTTTTAACAAAATAAGCAAGGTGAATAGATTAGTGAAAATGGACAATAAATGGGTTCTCGTTGTTATACAATTTATATTAGCCCCAGTTATATGCGATGCTTGCGTGTGCAAATTATTTCTATTATTTTATAATAAAATTATAATTAAAAATTTAAAAATCTAAAGAAATAAGATGGAAAAGTTGTGAAAAAATAAAAATGAGGGAGGCGTAGAGCAACTTTTTATTTTTTGTTGGTGATAATTACAAAGTAATACGTAGTAGATAATATTTATAGTAGTAAGTTTATGGAGAATATGTCTTGTTGGTGGTTACACCAAAAGCAGAAGAAGTTACTATGAAATTAAAATAAAATAAAAAATATCGAGGGAGGATAAAATAGGAAATACGTTAATTTGAGCACGACTTTTGTAGTGTTCCTTGCTAGCATTATAGATAGTATAGATACGCACAATCTGAATGTAAATAAAATAAGCCAAATATCAATACAAAAGGTGAAATTATTAGCGTGTCTTTCATTTAAAGATAAAATGATAAATTGATAAGACGACAATATTAAGTATTAGAATTCTTCCCAGGTGTTTTAGAATTAAATAGGTTTGATTACCGTTGTATTGTAAAGGGCGGTTGGTTGGTTTTTAATAAAAGCGAGGAATCGAATGTGAATTGTCTTGGCAGTCCTATTGATACCGACTCATACGTTGTCTTGCTTTCATGGGATCCCAGTAGTACGCCATAACCAAGCGTTCAAACACTACTGCACAAATGCAGTACCCCAAGCAATCTGTGTCGATGTCTAACTTATTTCTTATCTTTTGCATACGTCGCCTGATCTCCCATTTTTATATTTTACTTCCAACAAATTATTTTAATTATCGTTTTTATTTTTTTATATCAAACATTCAACACAATTAACTGCTATTCATCTCATAAATATAAACTCGAAATCATTAAATTAATCTCTTTTATATATATATATAATTTTAAGAGTTTGGCTATTGTCACAGCAAATGCTTGAACGTGAGACCTCATCACTACCAATAACATCCCGTAACCACTAAGTTAACCCAGTGGTTATCAAAATCATTAAATTAGTTTTTAGAAACATTTTGGTAATATTATTAAGTTTTTTTTTATTACATATACTACTTTTGCATCTATTGTTACAATGAGATATGAACCTTTGAAATTAATGATCGGGTGCTAGTTCAACCGTTAGATCATTCGATTATTGTTATTTTTGGTTTTTCTAAACATTTTAATAAGATGTCAATAAAGAAAGTATTTGATGAAGATTTGCATCTGAAATTTGATATGAAAATACTCATTAAATATATTTCCTTTTTTACATTTTTTGTCATTACTCCTTCCTCAGTTATGAAATTTATTTTTCTTTTTTAGATGTGATTTAAAGTCGATTTCTAAATAAGTAATATATTTCTCCATTTTGCCCTTCATAGAAATTGGAATGACTAATGAAATTTTTTTAATTCTTACGAAGTAAATATTTAATATATACACAATTAATATAGATTTCATCCTTTTTTTTTTTTTTTTTTTTTTTTTGTAGGCTGTTATGTAGCACTGCATTAAATATTGGATTATCTAACACAATATAAATGAGGGTAAATTAGGACTAGCACAATTATTTAATTTATTTGTTAAAATGTACCAAAGTCAAATGTTCTCTTATAAATCTAGACGGAGAAAGTATATTTTATCTTCAATTTTATATCTTAATATATGTACTAATTACTAATCACACATTTGAAAATTCAACTTAGTCTCATGAATTTGTCATAGTATAATTAAAAATTAATTGACGATCAATCATTAACATGGAAAAACGAAACCGATTACTAAAATAAAACAGAGGATCCTAATATAAAATCAAAATCAGTGTATTAGTCTTTAGAAATAGTTTGATAACTTGTAGATTATCAAGCTGATAGTCATCTGTTGGCCAAGCTTGCTTTTAACTCTATATCTTGAAAGATTTTTAATCGGACTCGAATAAAAGAACATTTGATCGATATCTAAAACAATAGGATAATCCCATTTGATTAAGTGCCAATCCAATGGTATTACTCGATACCCAGGAACATTACTCGATAATTGTATCAGTAATTAATGATAAAAATTGATAGCAAAATGAAATGAGGTATCACTTTTTATTATCTCACTTTCCATTCTTCTATAATTTTCTTTTTTTCTAATGTCACTTTCCATTTTTATTCGACCGTTACAATGAATAAATATACCCCACACTCTTCTTTGCCTAACACAAAAACAACATAAATACACCATTTTTATTTGTTAAGGAAAATGAGAGTTGTGAGTGTTGTCATGAAGATGGGTCTCTCAATTTTTCGCAAAGGATTTAATTCTTCAAAATGGTAATCATAATTTTGTCCCAAAATCATTGTCCAGTTTCGAATTTCGATAATTGAATTTTTAAATTTTTAACTCGAGTATTTTTATATATGTTGTATGATGCTAGTTGGAAATATGTCAAGACTATGCTTTTTTTTATTAGGAATTTTTAATTTATTTTTTAACTCGAGTATTTTTATATATATTGTATGATGCTAGTTGGAAATATGTCAAAGACTAGTTTTTTTTATTAGGAATATTTAATTTAATTTTTTTAACTCGAGTATTTTTATATATGTTGTATGATATTAGTTGGAAATGTGTCAAGGACTAGTTTTTTTCAGTGTAGTTTACTTTGATTTGAATTAAAGTTATGAAGGTATATTGAAGCTTTAAAGTTTATTATTAACATGATAATTTATGTTGTATGATATTAGTTGGAAATATGTCAAAGACTAGTTTTTTAGTGTAGTTTATTATTAGCATTGATAATTTTGATTGGCTTAAAAGTTGTGTAGGTCTATTTGAAAGGCTTTTAAAGTTTCCCGGTAATTTTGGTTATTGAAAAACAAAATGGACGAGTATGTAATTTATGTATATGTTGTATAGTATTAGTTGAAAATATGTGAAAGCCTATTTTTTTTATGTAGTTTACTGTTAACATGATAATTTTGATTCGATTCGAATCGAGTTATGTAGGTCTATTGAAGCTTCACAGTTAGTTAATTTGCTCATGGAAAAAATAAAATGAACGATATTTTAGGGATGGAGGGAGTCTTTTTTATGCAATTTTTTAGTTTTTTTTCCTTAAATTGGTAAGTTTTGAGTTGAATTTTATGTTTTTTGGTGAATAATTTGTGTGAATGTATATGTGATTTTTGTACTGAATTGGAACATCTAGAAAAAGGGGTACATTTTTTGTAATTTCAAGTTTGTTTAATTAATGTAAGACTAGTATGTTTAACGTGATTTACTGTTAACATGATAATCAAAGTTATGTAGGTCTACTAGAGTTTCAAAGTTTGTTGATGGACAATCATTTAGGGATGAAGGGAGTACTTTTTTATTCGATTTCTAGTTTGTTTGTTTTTTTGAAATTAGTAAGTGTTGAGTGGAATTTTATGTAAGACTAGTATGTTTAATGTGATTTACTGTTAACATGATAATCAAAGTTATATAGGTCTTCTAGAGCTTCAAAGTTTGTTAATGGACAATCATTTAGGGATGGAGGGAGTACTTTTTATTGATTCTAGTTTGTTTTTTTTGAAATTAGTAAGTGTTGAGTGGAATTTTATGTAAGACTAGTATGTTTTAATGTGATTTCTTTGTTAACATGATGTCAAAGTTATATAATAGAGCTTCAAAGTTTGTTAATGGACAATCATTTAGGGATGGAGGGAGTACTTTTTTATTCGATTTCTAGTTTGTTTGTTTTTTTGAAATTAGTAAGTGTTGAGTGGAATTTTATGTTTATATTTGTAAATAATTTGTGCTAATGTATCTTGATTTTGGTAATGACTTGGAACAGTAAGACAAAGGTGAAGATGGCGGTTGCGAGGATTAAGCTGTTAAGGAATAGGAGGCTGGTGGTGGTGAGGCAGATGAGGAGGGATATTGCTCTGCTTCTTCAATCTGGTCAGGATGCTACTGCTCGTATTCGGGTAATTATAGTTGTACTTTGTGTGACACTCTGTGTTACACTCGTTAAAATTATGGCACATATTTTATTATTTATTTTTAAATTAACTTTTAGAAACAAAGATGACATATAATTGATATTTGTAAGCATGCATTCATTGATCAAGCTTATCTTAGCAGTATGACTTGAATCTTGTTTTGTGTATGTATTTTATGTTGTTTAGTGTGAAACTGTGATTTAAAATCATGCTCTTGAAATTATTATTTGATTCATATGGAATCGGGAAACGTTTTTACTGACTAGATCGGCTACCGCGTTATTTGTAAGTTGCCACTCCTTCATGGCAATTTAAATGCTAGGTTGACCATATAATTGATATTTGTAAGCCATTCATTGATCAAGCTTATCTTAGCAGTATGACTTGAATCTTGTTTTTATTCATATGTATTTTTATGTTGTTGTGTGAAACTGTGAGTTAAATCATGCTCTTGAAATTATTATTTGATTCATGGAATCGGGGAAACTTTCTGGGACTAGATCGGCTACCGCGTTATTTGTAAGTTGCCACTCCTTCATGGCAATTTAAATGCTAGGTTTGACCATTTTATTAAAATCTAAGGAATTTATTGAAATTCGCTGTTTGTTGAGAAAATAGCTTCAACAAGGCTCAATTTCGGTCTTTTGGTTCTTCAAATTTTTATTGATGAAAGTTAGAAATGTTGCAGGGTAGTTGGTGAGCTATATTGTTTGTTCAGTATTACTGAGACTAGTTTTGTGCTGGTTCCAGTGACAATTATGATTCAAGTGATTTGAAATTGTTTTGGGATTCATTTGTTTTGTGAGCTATAGGGAGTAGACTGATGTTGTCCGACACTCTGACTTGAAGAAACTTATTTTGTGTTCATTTGCATATGTGTTCTTTTGTAATGGGATCGAGGTTATCGAAGTTTCTCACAAGTGTTGACGTTGCAGCTTGAAAAGGCGTACTGTGATGTCAGGTCCTGTTCATAATGTTAATTTGAAAAATGGAATGGGACCTTTGTAATAATGTAAGGGGAAAACAGAGCTTCGTTTTATGATAGTTTAATAAACCATATCAAACTATTCGTTGCAAGTCAATTTTATTATTATTTGCAATGTCATTTTTTCTGGTTCAGCGGAAGTGATTTTCTTCAATTTCTAAGTCACTTGGGAAATTTAAAACTTCAACATGAAAACGTTCATCCATCTCCGCTTGATAAAATGGAGTATGTATAACTTCCATCCTTCTTCCATTCTCTTTTTAGGTTGAGCATGTCATCAGGGAACAGAATGTTTTAGCTGCAAATGAGTTCCTGGAGCTTTTCTGCGAGTTGATTGTTTCAAGGCTTACTATAATTGCAAAACAAAGGTATTTAATTCGACGCCCTCATTCTCTATAGGAAGAGCTACTACTGGTCAGATTAGAGGAGGTAATATATTAATGTATCCTTCATATCATGTCAGGGAGTGTCCAGCTGACCTGAAAGAAGGAATATCAAGCTTGATATTTGCTTCGCCTAGGTGCTCAGATATTCCAGAATTGTTGGATGTTCGAGATGTCTTCGAGAAAAAATATGGAAAGGATTTTGTATCTGCTGCAATTGATCTGAGGCCTAATGCTGGTGTGAATCGCATGGTAATTTCAGTTTCGGGGAACTTTATGTACTATGAATTACACGGCTCTCGATCTCTTATAACATATTTATATATGCATTGTCTCTCTTGTTGTGCAGCTTATTGAAAAACTATCTGTTAGGACTCCATCTGGAGAAGTTAAACTCAAAGTACTGAAAGAAATAGCCAAGGAATACCAGGTGGATTGGAATACTACAGAGTCTGAGGCGGAGCTACTGAAACCCCCTGAAAAGCTAACAGTAATTTCTTATCATATTCTTTCGATTTATTTATTTCCTACTGGTTTAGTGTTGAATAGCATGTTCTCATACATATGTGCCCAAGTAATAATTTGAGGTTCTCCATGTGGTCAGGATGGACCATCAACTTTTGTGAGTGCTTCCACTTTTCCTGTGAATTCTAACCAAAAGCAACACTTTGAACAACCAAAGAAGCTTCCAAGCAGGTAACCTGGTCTCTTGTACTCCCTATTGATCCTGAAAATCTATCATACACATTCATTTAGTTTGTGTCACCGCTCTTGTAACCACCTTCTTGGGCTCACACTAGATGTGTAGGTAATGCTAATTCCAGAAGCGATACAACACACTTTAAAGACTCGGCATCTGCTGCTGAAGCAGCTGCAGAATCTGCCAAGAAGGCAATTGCTGCTGCTGAAGTTGCTGCTTATCTTTCCAAAAAGGAGAATGAAACTCCTTGTTTAAACAACACAATGTACGGAGGACCTATAAACGGGAACCATAACAATAATAGGAGAATCCATGGGAATTATGAGCCCAACTATTTGACCCATAATCCAGACAATGTGCATGACAAGTTAGAGATGGAGGAACGGATGAAGAGAAGAAATACTTTAGGAAATGTCCATCCGTCAGGTGTTACGAAGTTCTCCACCAGTGGTGTAGATGAACAAAAAGTGTATAGGAGGCACAGCTATAATGTCCCCCCTGCACGTTCGGATCTCAAGTTTGATGAATCAGAATGTGATGAAGAATTTGAGGCTGAACTGCCACCTAGTAAGAATGGCCTTCCACCTGATTGGTCTCCTGATGCTGATGCTAGGAACATACGCAGGCAACACAGCTACAATATCTCATCTGCAAATCCAAAGGTCAAATATGCAGGCGTCCCTCCTGCACGTTCAGATATCAAGTTCGATGAATCAGAATGTGATGAGGAATTTGAGGCTGAGCAGGCACAAGGTAATAATCGCCTTCCACCTAGTTGGTCTCCTGATGCTGATGCTGATGCTAGGAATTTACACAGGCGTCACAGCTACAATATCTCATCTGCAAATCCAAAGGTCAAATATGATGAATCTGATTCTGAAGATGGAGACATGGAAGAATACACAGGTGTTAAACAGCCACCTAATCGACCTGCGCCCCCAGTGCCCGGTCGAACATATGCGAAGCAGGATTCAATTCCTCGTGTTCATCCGAAGTTGCCCGACTATGATGCACTCGCTGCTCGTTTTGAAGCTCTGAAGTATCAGAAGTCCCAACGTTGAGTCATGAGAAATCATTATATGGTTAAATAGTTTATTGTCATGGATGCATTCTTTTGTTCGTCATATACATGTTCATTTTGCAAGTGTTATAGATAACTGAAAATTTAATTGATTTACTATATAAATTTCATACTTTTGTTTACCAATTTGTTGGGCATTTGGAAATAAGTTATGACAACATAAAAGAGTGTCCACTCCAATGAGGATGATTTTTATTGTTCAAAAGCTGTTGCTCTATGGAGTAATTTTTTCCCTCATTTTATCATGACTAGAATATTCTGCTTAAAAAATTGTTCTAATCGATCTCGAACCTTCACTTTTTTTTAAAATGAATTTAACTATATTTTTCTGATTCGTTCCAACCTTGAACCGAACAAACTTCAAAACATCCTCATCAAAATAAACTCACCAAGGGAGAGCCAGAGGTACCAGGGTCGAGGATCTAGGAATGCTAGATTTCGAATTCTCCATACATGACAGAGAAATATGCACCAATTGTTTTAGGACGAGCACAATATTTATTGAAAAACATAAGTACATACTTATTACTTATTGTATCTTGGATAACAATTACCGAATGGGAACATGCCTACAAAAACAAATTTGAGTTAACGTCAACATGTCCCAATACCTTTGATGAGACCCCCGCTTAAGTAAAAAAAATCTCGAGACCTTACGAGTTTATCCAGAGGCTCCAAGAATAACATGCATCAATTATCTCTACATCAGTAGAACTCTATACATTTCTACTAAAATACAAGCCTCAGCAACAGCAAATACAGGATAAAGAGCCAGGTATGGACATTATCAGGGGTTCTGTTCGAAGATCGGGTCGGAAACAGTTCAATACAAGCACCACCTCAGAGAAAAAGATGAACCGACTATTACTCTCGGACGCCTCTTGGTGGAGATTTCTGGTGATCCATTGAAAGCATAAGTTCAGAACAGATTAGCAGCAGCAGCGGCAAGATAGAACATCTAAGCACGTATACGGTCTGGATTTCTCCTCAAGTTCTTCGGCTGTTGGCATTGGTTCCAAGTATGTGCTCCTTCGGTTGCAACAAAAGTTGTACACATTTCTACATACTCCCTTACTAAAGGGATACACCCTTTGGTTGATGTTCCTAAAAGTTACAATGCAAGTGTGAGCAATATTACCGACAAAAAATGGGTGAGAACTTCTTTTAACATTTTGGCATAATTTAATATATCATGAAGAAAATGCCCATCATTTACCATTTCTTTCTCAACCTCCCCCACCAGAATCAACACAATCATAATTTGGAAATTCCTATTTATTATCTCATAAATTGAACAGAAATTAAAATGATATGAAGTATAACAGTTTGAAGTGACAAAACAGGATCACTAACCTTAGATATGGGATGCGCCGTCGCCTTACAAGTTCATAAGTAGTTTGGTTTGTTATCACAAGGTAGCTAGAGAAAACGAAGAAAGTTTGAAAATTAGATGAGCATATTAATTGCAGATACTTGTGAGAAAACTGGCAACACAAATGCCCACACTCGAGGCATCCAAAGCTCCTAAGGAAATAACATGACTATAACTCACAATAACCTTCATAAAAGTTGATAATCTGAAATTTCAAGCGAGTCTAAATCAAACAAAGTTGTTTGAACAAGTATAGGATACATCAATTCAGGTCACTCGATCTGTTTATACAATATGCAATGTAATGGATTCAAAACGTTTTTAGGCAGTAATTTCAAATCAATTAACTTAGGATCACACATCATCACATAAATGATTCATCAACAAATTTGCGAACTGATCCATATCATTTTTTCCTTATTTGTTTCTTCAGATTTGGTGTTAAGCAGGTAAGCATTTGTTATAAGTCACACGAACTGTTGATGTATTTGAAAATGATCTCAGAATCTGGACTTTTGTGAACAAGTTTGTTTACTTCACAACAAATTATGTGTCATTAACACAATTGCAAACTCCTTCGTCATGTAGACTCGAATCCTAAATTGCCACAATAATGATCCCAAGTCCCCTTAAGTTGGTAGGACTTGCTCCAACATCTAACGTCCTGTAACTAAACTAGCACAAGTTCAATTTCCAGGTAATACTTAATCTGACCATGTCCGAAACTCCGAATTTGAAACAACACCAGAAATGGGCCTGCTGATATAGTTATAACATACAGGTATATAATTGAAATATATAATGGCTAGTACATGAATGTATAACTTCTTCTAAGTAAGTCTAATGTGTAATTGTAATTGTAGCAACACCAGCTAAGGAAACTAATGTGTAACGTTCAGATAGATGAATCTTAATCTTACCTGTGGAATATGAGGAGCAATAGCAGAAAGACGAGGAAAACCAATAAAGTGGCCAATAGAAGGACCACTATCAAGTACACATACCTGAATGAAAAAGTTCAATTAGATCTACACATATCTTTAATTAGTGAGAAAAAAAGCCAGAGTCTACGGAAATTATTTATTAGGAAAGATCATTGAATCAGGTTGGTGCCCTCAAGAAATATGAGTCTAAAATGCTAGCAGAATAGAGACTTTGTTAGACAGATGATGCATCATTGCTTACCATGACTTGGGCACATTAGACTTGAGGAATGCCATGTACAAAATCCCAGTCCAGAGGCACAAACCAGTTTCCTCAAAAAGGTACCACCTACGTATGCATTAAATCATATCAAGCAATATATTATATGTTGCACACTGGAGTGAATAAGGCTCTAATATCCATATCATAGTTATATATGTTCTGCATTTATGCCTTAAACGGACATCAATATAGAAAGTATGAACATGCATAGGCATGGGTTTCATAAATGGTAAAGTGCAATCCTTTTAGTTAAACTCTATTTGGGAAATAAAACAATAATCAACATTCAGTTACCATTTTACCCAATCACACTAAGAATAACCACATTATCACCTCATTGTACTGCCTCTTATTCAATGGTCTGAAAATATTGAATAAAGGAGAACCAAATCAATGTATTGTCTCACAAACAACCACATAAAGAAGAACATAATCAACTAAATTCTTAGCAGAGAGTCATGGGTCAACAATCATGTTTCATCATTACTTTGACATCCCCCTTACATTCAACTACGAAATGAAAAGGAAAAAAAAAGATATAGATAGTAATCCAACCAAAAAGATAGAAATAAAAAGTTCAATCAACCAGATCGGTAAACTTTGCTGGAACATGACTCACCAAAAGCGGGAATGGTTACCCTGCCCTATGCAAGTCCCAAGCCAAATACAATGATGATCAAACTGAAGAACACATTTGTCACAATCATGGCAATGCTTTGATCGAGGAGGCTGCAAGTTGTTTTACACATAAAAGATCAGAAATCACTAGTATTCCTCAGAAAAATTAGACAAGCTTCCATTGCAGTAATCAACATGTAAAATAACACATAAATTTAGCAAAACAGTTAACACATAAATTTAGTAGTTTTTTATGAAGAAGAATCTTGTCAATTTCTTTCATCTTTCCAGATGGCGGTAGAAGCATGGTAGTCAATGGAGAACAGCATTCCTTGTAAAAAAGATCCTAATGCCATAACGATGCGATGAGATAAACGCCTTTTGGAGAATGGTGACAACAATATAAAATATAGTAGTATATATTAATGTAATACTGGGTTTGGACAGCTTGGTGGGGCAAAAAAAACCTGGCTCAAACATAGGCTTAGGTTCAGGTTTTTCTCATAGCCTCATTCCCAGGCTCAACTCAGGTTCAGTTCCGTCTAAACTCTAATGGAACCAAGCTAAGCTCAGGTTTGGCTCGAATCTAGATCATGTTTGATAAGAGGAACCCAACATCAGTAATTCAAAGAAATGTGATGGCTTTTTGAAGATGGAAGCAAAATGTTCTTCTTTGGATCACTCATAAACCTATTATTGACCAAATAATTTGTGGGTAAAAAAGAAGGCAGATAAAAATGTTTCAAAATAGTAGACAGGTCAAAATCAATTCTTTCTCGTGTTTGAAGTTCACAAGAGAAAAAAGTGAGTGGCAAACATTCTTTATTCGTACTAGAACATATCCTTCTACTATCTGCCATACAGTAACGGAAAATATGTTGTGCTGCACAAAGATGCATCGTAGAGTTGGGAACCAATATAGTTTCATAACAATCAATATCACAATTGAGATATACGGGCAAGTGTAAAGATTATACCTGGACAATATTACAGTAAGTGCACGTCCAGTTTCTGAAAGATGGGAAACCAAATAAGTCACTCAAGAACCTGAATTGAATGGTCATAGTGCTATGTGTAACATCATCGTACTATTTCAATCTCCATCAATCAATATGAGTACTGCAGACACACACAATCATCATCTGATATAAAAGTTTCTATTTATTTAAGAAAAGAATTCTCCCAAGAAGATTTAGTAAATATGATCATGTTTGTGAGCTGCCTATTCTTTGGATCTTCATCAAAGAAACTACAGGAGCAATATCAGGAAGGTGTACTAAATAGAATGCAAACCAATTCAGGTCGATGCAAGTGCAACACTGAATATGGATAGTTTTAACATTTAACATAATAATGCGCCTAGCAAACATGAAATGTGCATTTTAACTAGAATACTAGATAAACAATTTAAGCACTCTATGAACATAGAACAACACCAGGAAATAGTGAAAACGGATAGAAAAAAGATGTGCGCACATACGATCTAGAGAATGAACCAATAAAGCAAGACTAACATACAGTGACCAACCTTAAAGATGATGATGATGATCCCGGTGGGTACAGCCCCATCACAAGCTTCGTCCAAGATGCTCCATTGCTCTCCATGATACTCCTGCCCCCATTGCTTCCATCCACTGTGATAATTACATTGACATCTTTACTTGAAGCAGGTTGCCTTTGCTTGATCATTGCAACATCAAAGAAGACAGAAAGTATTATCAATCAGATCAGTGCAAGAGACTATGCTAAAATTATTATAGAAAGATAAATTGATTAACATTTGTATTATTCCATCCCAATCCGCTTACTTGGAGGCCACTGATGACCCTCTACACAAGGTGTCTCCTTCATTGACATCCCTCATTGCATCAAGCACATAACTACATTTTAGGAAGTATTTTGTCAGAACATAGACAAATCATCAAGGGTGTTTGCCACAAATCTCAACAAAAGTTCTAGCTTAAGGAAACTGATGAGCACTTACCCTGGAGAAGTACAGGAGGTGAAAAAATATTGAGCCAGTGCAGCTACAAACAAAAACAAGTATACCCCGACATACCTGAGGGAAGTAGATTAAAAGGAAGGTAAATTCTGAAAGCTCGCAAAACTTAACATCAGTGCACATCGACTTCTTGTGCAACATCAATGTACATCTACTTCTTGCGCATCAGTTTTTGAGATGAAAAACTGAAACCCCATTTACATTTACTCAATTGAACTCGTTCCTTTATTAATTTCATGAAGCCACTTAAATAACATTCCATCACACCCTTTAATCAGTAAAATGAATCTCCCACTAAAATCCGACATATAGTAATCAGTAGCTTTTCACCAATGCAAAAATCAACATGTTCCAAGTAACAAAATGTTAAAATCTTGTCCGAAGACTACTAGTTATTGCTATTAAAGTTAAAAATTCACTGCATATCGATCGAAGACTCCAACTTTATAACCCCTTTCAACAGCTTTTCACTTGTAACAACTTTCAGCAGCTAAATACAACACTAAAATGGATATATATTCAAATGTATATGCAAGAAATTACCATAGTATAACATTTTGCATATGTTGCATACTATTAGCTGAAAAATAGTATTATCATCATACTTTACAACTAACATATTAATTTCAACTCAAATCGTAGTTAAATGTTCCAATTTAGGCTACAAAGTTTGTTAGTTTCGACCATTGAAAATCAAACTCAACAACAATTTTGAGATGAAGGGGGTTAAAATTACCATGGGTCAGTTGTAAATTTGTGAACAAATTCTTTGTCGAAGACGAGCAATACTCCAAGGTACATCAAGTGGAAAAACACCAATGCTAATCTCAAACCTAAATCAGATCTACCAACTGCAAAATTTCATTAAAAAATCACAAAATTAATCACCATCCGGTAACTTAATACTCCCTCCATCCCTATTCCTAAAAGATCGTCTACGTTCTAATTTTGATATATTATACTTTTAAATCGTTGACCTCAACAATTGTTAATATGGTATATAATATTTTCTAAAAAATATATCAAAATATAATATTTTCACCTTATTCCTAAAAGACGGTCCACGTTCTAATTTTGATATGCTAGACTTTTAAACTTCGACCTCAAATATTTTTTAAGATGGTGTTAATATTTTCTGAAAAATATATTAAAATATAGTATTTTCACCTAGGTACTATTAATATTACAATTCTGATTCAAATCGAAGTGGTTATCAAATTTTATTAACTTGAGCATTGAAAAAACGAAGGATCTTTTAGAACGAAGGGAGGATAAATTAACAATGATAAGATATTACCAGGGTCGGAGAGACAAGGAAAAAGGCGAAAACAAGAATGAGAGACAAGATCCCATTTGTCTCGGACCACATCCATTTCAAGAATTTATTACCAACAATGTATGATTATGTGGCAAATTGGACAACCTTTTTGGGATATATTAAAGAATGATGGTCGGCAAAGAGGAGTTGACGATTTGGAAGTAAGGTGGATAAGCTGGGGGTGGGGGGGTGGCTGGCTGTGATTTTCGATGTGTGCCCGCACAATTATTCTTTTGGTCTATGTGTGTGTTAAAGATCATCCATAAGTCGTCGTTTGTGGGAGTGTTCGGTTGGTTAGGCAGACTAATTCCTCACACCAAATTCTGAGCTGTTATATACACTAGTTATATTATATATGTCTTGATGCTTATTAAGTATTTTATTATTTTTACGTAAAATTATAATGAAAAAAAATTTTAAAAAAAGCTTAAAAGAAATAAGATGAAAAAAGTTCTTATGGAGAAAATAAAGATGGAATCTTGTAAAAGCAAACTTTTTTTATTTTCTTGAGTGATAATACGGAATATTACGTAGTAGATAATATTTATAGTAGTAATTTATGAATTTATCTTGTTAGGCGATTCTGAGGAAAGTTCTTATGAAAATTAAAATAAAATTTATCGCCAAGGTAAAATAGAAATACGTTATTTTGAGCTTCGACTTATGTATTGGCCTTTTGCGTATTATATATTATGGATAAAGTGTTGAGAACTTGGGTATGAAATATTTATTTGCCCCACATTTTATGAGGATTTGATATCTGTATTTAAACAACTAAAACACTTGCGGCGATTCTTTATGGCGATTGCTTGTAGATTAAATAAAGGCGATTCGCCGTCTTGCGTTCTTTAGCAGTCGAGGCTTTGGTGAATTTGTGTTATCGAACTCTTTGCGCCCATTCTTTTCTTGGTTGTATGAATTAATGTGTGATTCCGGTATTGTCTTGGAGATGCTTGTCATCCCAGTGTGCAAGCCCATTTAGTAACTACGAGCTTGTAGTATACTGACAGGATAATCGTTATAGTTCTCTTGTTACGGAGGGCGTTTGACGTGGTAAAGTATATTACTCTAGTAAGTGAAATATTGTGGCAGCATTAAAATTGTCATTTAATATAAGTTTATGAGAATCTCGTAGGTACTTGAGATATCTTATCTTCTAAGTTCCATGTGGTCAGTCCCAGTATTGCATTCGTCGACATCGTGCAGTAATGATTGATTAGAGTTGAAAATCATATTCTCTCTTATGATAAAGCATTGATCGAGACGATGCATCAGCGTACTAGTGGTTTGGTGTTCGATTCGACTATTGAACACTGATTAGGGAACTGGCTTGATCTCGCCCAGTTACCAGAGGCGATAGAGGGTCTTTGTTCGAATCGTGTATGCAGAAGACCTCTCTAGAGAAACTTAGATTGCTAATGGAATCATTGTTATTATAATAATAAGAGTATCATTGTTCAATAACCAAATGATATCCTAAACCTGCATTTTGAATAAGGAGGCGTGTTGAGCAAGTTTCTGGGAAGAAAATAAATGAGCTTTCTCCACGTTGAATCGTCGTCATCGGGTTTTTACTTTTGATTGATTGAATCATGTATTACAATCGGCTCGAAGAGAAACGACCAAGGATGTTAGCTTGAGTCCGTAGCTGGACATGAAAACTGCATTACATCTAAGTCCATCCAGAAAACATGTAAACAAGAAGATATGGTCGTATCTTTTAACCGTCTTTCTCGAATGATCTTTACATTTATATATCAAAACATTCATGATGTAGTGGTGTTAATGGCTAAAATTATCAGGCGGAATGAAGTTGTTACACGTCAGATTTTTATCATGTTCGGAGCATGATTGACTCCTTTAACCCTCGTATTTGGAATTAAATTTGGCGTGTATATCCAATACAGCTAGTCCCGTCTTTTGCATATCATGTTATATTCCAATGGTGAACTATTTTCTTTGTTAGGTAAGCGGTCGTCGAAGATTATTTTGATGTTATCCTATGGGCAAGTAGAATCTTGGTTGTACTTAGCTAAATAATTTATCACTTCATGGAAAAAATTTCACTGATTCATCAAAGTTGCATTTAGTTCGATAACTAAACATTGATGCCGTTTGGCTAAGCTTATTTTTTCTTCACTTATAATCGATCAACTTATAAGTGAAAATGAAATTTATAAGTAGGTCACTTATAAGTTGTCAAATTTATTTTGAGTTGTTTGGCAAAATAAATTATAATGAGATTTTTTACATTTTGGATATGATAACATAAGTTGCAAAAGGATAAAATGAGCTTTATAAGGGCATCTCGTTTTATATATCATTTTTTAATCTTTATGATATTAATTTATTTATAATTTAATATTTAAAGAATAAAAATAATTATAACTAAAAATTGTATTTTATGACTAAAAAATATAATATTTATTTATTTTATTTTCAATAAAGTAAAATGTTAAAAAGTTGAATAACTAAAAATTGTATCTTTATAGTATTAATGAATGGTAAATAAGGTATAAAGTTGAATATTGAGAGTAATAAAGTAAATTCTTGAGTCGAACCCAGGCTTTATAAGTTAGAATTTGCTACTTTTTATTTCAACTTATAAGTTCTGGCTTTAAAATATTTGTCAAACATATTTTTCCCAAATCAATTTGTAAGTTGATTTTGACCAAAAGTAAGCTTAGCCAATTTCACATTAGTATAGAAGGTTGATCTTTTAGAACCCCAACCTCGAGCAGGTTTCATTATTACACTACATTCTCTTTCCATTACTTGAAATATCTTGTGACAATTAGAAAACTTGCCCAGAGGAATTGTTTTAGTAATGATTAACGTGACATTTTATATGAGATATAAGTGGGAGAAGATTCTTTTGAATATCAATCAATATTTTACATTATTAAAACGAATATTTATCCGATTCTTTCGAATATCAATCAATATTTTATACGCAGTATTCGATAATTTCTAAGTGAATGATCAGTAAGTCGTATTTTTTGGGATCGAGTTTGACATTCTGTGACATTTTTAAATGGCTTAGCTTTTGCTCTCTTATCAACGTTTTAGCGATTTCGCCACTTTAACCCTCTCACTACCCCAACCTGAAAATCCTAATAAAGAAATATCAGTATGGACAAATTTTACTTTCCCCAACTGGGCTGTGCCATACTCAAATAGTGTTGATTTTAGAGATGAAATAGCTATTTTATGCTATAGCATTTGCGAAATTATGCATTAGAGACGAAAATAATCATTTGTTAAGCTTTGGAAAAAAACCCAGTGCATCAGTTCCAAATTTTGTGAAGATGATTCAAAAATAATTTAATGCAAAAGACTGAATCTTTAATAACCATTTTATGATTCCAAGACTTTGAAGGAAATAAAATCATTTGAAATACCCAATATTCTTGCTTCTTCAATATCTCCATGTGGGACTTTTTTGCAGATATTTCAGAAAGCTGTGAACCATCAAGAAAAGAATGTTTCTTTATTTGATATTGCTTCTGGGAATGTTGTTTTGCAGCTGTTTCAGAAGAATATGACAAGGGCTACTTGGTATAGTATTTATTTATTGCAAGTAAATTTATATAAATTGCATTGATTTGAATAAAAAATATATTGTTAGTAGTAAAATGCATTGAATATTCTTTCTTTTGATATATTTTCACCAAATATTATACTATCTGTATCCCCAATAGTCAAAGTTGATCGTGTTTGCAGTTTTAATTGACACACACAACTTGGAATTAAATCGAAATTACCGTGTTAGTAGTAAATTGAGCTAGTTATAATATGACTTAGAAAGCTATTTCTTGATATTCACTCAATTGTTTTTTGAATTGGATCTCTTAATCACTATGTATTTTTTTCTTCATAATTAGATATTAATACTTCCTTTGTTCCAAAACGATTGTCTAGTTTGATTTTCAATGACTTTACAGCCACATTGCATCGATTCATATCTTGTTAATAGTAAAATGCATTGAATATACCATCTTTTCATATATTTTAACCAAATATATATTGTATGACATATAAAATATTCAAGTTTAGAATTTAATTTTGATTAATCTTTGTGAGTTATTAGGCCAAAAGTTATCTCATAAAATAAAAGATTGTGTTTGAGCACTGCGAGTGCCGACAAATGAGCTTTAAAATGTAAATGTCTACAATTATACTGGCATTGAAAATAATAAAGTGATATTTCAGAAATATATATTGAAACGAATCTAACGAATCTTTATATGTTTATATTATTTTTATCGTGTGAAATTACGTATTTAAAGAAGTTTATAAAGTTTGAATCAAACTAAACATTGAATGCGTCCTAGTTATACAACAGCCTAGTGTACAAAACTCACGCTATGCGGGAGTTTGGTAGGTCTTTTATTAAATATACTTGACCCTCTTAAATGAGTAGTCTTGGTAGAAAAACGTTGAAATTTCATTATCTTCTGATGAATTTTATTTGTGATAAAAAAATTTATTTATTCACTCAATGATTTCTTAATATGAAATATTATGTAGGGTATCCCAGCCAGTGTTCAAATATTTGATTGTGGAAAAGATTTACAAAGTCAGCCCATAGCTTGGCGAAGTTTTTTCCGATGCTCCACTGTACAAATGAGTTGGAATAATGGTTCTACAGGGCTTCTTATTGTTTTCCAGGCAGATGTTATTAAAACCAACCAGAGTTACTATGGAGAATCTAAGTTAAGCTACTTGACTACAGATGGATCTCATGATGGGCTTGTGCCTCTTCGTAGGTTTTATTATGTTTATTTTAACACTTCTAGTCTGGTACATATTATGATGAACTAATTCATGGTTTTTGCAGGTAAAGAAGGACCTGTACATGACCTTCAGTGGTCATCTACTGGGAAAGAATTTGCTGTTGTTTATGGATGTATCCTGATTCACCCCTATTCCCTTGAAGATTTATTGTCTTCCTTGAAAATTCATAGGTACACAAGTAGTTGCATGAACCACATAATATCAATGGATGATGGTTCTTTGTCGCTAAGGTCAACTGTGAAATCTCTATTGCTGCCTAATATTGTCATAAATTAGATCAAAACAGTTTAAGAAAATGTGAATCTTCATTATAGCTGTAGTGCCTAATGTTGTTGTTGGTTATATCAGAAAAGTTTAAGGAAACCCTAATTTTTGGAATCCATATAGTCGGCTCTCCCGCTAAATCATCCAACTCTCTGATTTTCTTTCTTCTTCTTTCTTGTTTGTCTCATTCTTGTTTGTCTCATTGCAATTTCTGTTGCCTCCAGCTTAACCTAGAGCTTGGTATATCCTTCTACTTGAACCAATCTATAACCATGTTGCTTCTCATCCATTATTTACCTGATAGAGTGTGTGTGTATATATAAATTGTCCAAAATATTTGTATTTGTATATTATATAAAATAGGTCCAAACATAAGTAATTATCCGGACATTTTGTTAAAATTAAGCAACCTGCTGGTAATGCTCAGGCACAGAAACCTGCTGCTTATCGTCCTCCTCAGGCTAAGGCAGCTGCTGCAATTCAGGCTGAGTTATCTTGTTTCCTTAATACTTGTACAGTCGTACTTGTTATGTTATTGATCCTATTCTTCTAAACGCTGCCTTTAAGTACTATAGCCTCTTGGAACTGTTGGTATTTAACCATTTAGGTCAGTGTTATAAGGAGGGTGAATGATTGACTATGAGCGATTGCTGGGTACACCTCTTAATAAGAAATGGTGTGACACCACATATTTTTTTAGCGCTAAGCGAGCTTATTTTCGGGTTTACATTAAATGTTTCGATTTTTAACGTGTTAGCGGAATTTGATCGACGATGAAATGACTGGTTAAAAGCAGTAACTACGTAGAAATTATTTTAGTCGAATACTTGCCTCCCCTTCCGCCACCCCTGCCTCCACTCCTCCTATTTACTCCGTCAAGAATCAAGTTTATTAGTGATGGGAAATACCCACACATCAAAGCTATCCAAGACACAACATTTCTTTCAGACATTTTATCAAACAGAACATGAGCTATCTTCATTCTTTCACATATGACATTATAGCCGCATGAATTTGCTTACCCTCACCATATGACAAATATTTTGAACATTTTCTTAATAAGTCTGCTAAGTTTTGTCTCTCATTATACAATGAATTCAAAATTTGTTTATTCAATATTCCTTCAAAATGTGTTCCAAACACAGCCGTTTATTAGTAGTAGGAAAATACATTCTTTTTAGATAGAGTTTTCTTGAACTAGAAAAACATACACACCATCCAATATTACAGGTAAATGAAATGATAATTTTATTTAAAAATCGAGAATCAAGTTTGTTCGATTTAATCACAGAGCAAAGCACCAAAAAAAGGTAAATTCTGGAATTTAATATGAATATCAAGTTTGTTCCATTTGTATGCTGAGATCGAAGGAGAAATGAATGAATATAAATGAAATCAAATTTCCCCTCCTCAAGAGTTGACTTTAATTTCTAAAATTTTGATTCGGTATAAAATTGGTGAATAATTTTTACAAAAGTTGCTTTGAAATTGGGATTTGAAGATGGGTTTGAAACCTTTGGTTTTATTAGCTGAGGGAATTTTTGTGGTGGTAGGGGGGGGGAGAGGCGTCTTTGGTGGGGTGGAGGAAATGGGAGGAATGAGGCAGGTGGGTGGCGGAAGGGGAGGTGGGGGTGCGGGCGGGGGCGGGGTAGGTGGTGGGGGGAGAAGGGCGTTATTTGGTAAAAATACGCTACGGAGTTGGTGTTTTTAACTTGGCCCGGGTTTGTGTCGGGGCCAAAATTTGTCGATTGTCGGAAGTTGGTGATGGAATGGAGCAACGTTAGCAATTGGTGATGGAATGGAAACTTGAGTAAAAGTTTGTATTGATGATTATTCTTTTAGCACTTATTTAACATAGCAAATCTCAGCAACCTTTCGTCCAATCGAGTGAAAATGGTTTCTGTAGTTTTGGTATTTTAACATATTGTTTCTGGCATTTATACGAATGAATATGAAGTTCTAATAGATTTCTAGTTTTGGTATTTTAACATATTTTTTCTTGTTATACGAATGAATATGAAGTTCTAGATGTCTTCTGATATTCGATATTCGTATAATCATGTGTGATTCTTGGAAGAAACTGCTTGGGTTTAGGGTAAACACCTTCAGCTCAAGTAATTCATATTTCTTGTCATAGATCTTTCGATATGATTTTTCGTAAGTTCGTTTTAAAATCCATGTGCTAACAGGGAAATGAGCAAGAACGCATTGAAAAACAAGAAGAAAAGGAAAAAACAACAAGAGAAGAAGGCAACCGAGGGAGGTTCTTGATTTGAAGGTTGCGAATTCGCAACGTTACTCTACAGTACCGATAATGTGTCTGCGCCTTGATAGACCATAGAAACATTAGTTATTTTATCAAATTCACAAAATTTTTTGTGATAAAAATATTAAAAAAATTCAAGTATAATGTATTTGAGGATGTTAAAAGCAACACAAAATTTTTTAACTGCGGGAACATATTACATGCATGAACTACTAGAGATTTGAGTTAAGACGAGGCTTGTTTGTAGGCAGGTATCGCTCGATAAGCCCAAGATAATGTTGAAATGATATCAAAATTTTTCAATTTAGATAGCTTATTTTGGACAACGCTTATTGAGCTCTATCCAAGTGTTGTTTTATATTTTAAAATATAACTTGGATAACCTACTATATGTGCTATCTAAAACATATAATGATGTAGTTCAATAGTTCATAGCGTATATAACACTTTTTATAGCATTATTCTAGTGATCGTTTTACATTTTTGACCTTTACTCTTGATAGTTTTTCGTTTTAATATATTACTAAATATACTCCATAATATATTTTTCAAATATATTTTTAAAAATTAACATCAAATTGCATTCAAATGAAACTATTTTTCATGAGAGAATATTCTCCCAACATCATTGTTATCATTAATGACAAAACAATCCTCCAAATCTAAATATTCTAAACAAATATGACACTTAAATAAATAGATGGGTGAAGTTACTTTTTTTTACCTTTAAAGCTATTAATGAGCCGAGTCCAACATTTGCGTGACTACTTGGTGGCTCGGTTCGGAAAGTCTGAGGCTCGGATTGAATCGGTCTTCGTTGAGCTTCGGGCCGACTTCGGTTTCGTTAGTATCTGGCCGGTTGATAGGCTGATTATATAGTATTATCGTATATTTAAATAAAAGTATCTATTATCTACAATTTTTGATGATTTGAATTAACTTTGCAGTTAAAATATTGTTATCATAACCTTTTTGTTATAATCAGTTAAATGTCAGTGCAGATTATTTATTGAAAGTTAATGTTCGTCTACATTGTTTTGTGCGTTACATCGGCTTTAAAATTTGAAATTTAAATCGAAGTGAAGCCCAGGCTTTGGGCTATGATAATCCATATATTTGTGGAGGAAGAATGAATTAGAAAGGTCCTCATTTTTTTTGCTTAATTTCCTAATGCCCCCTGAACTAATAAAATGCTTTCTATTAGGGTCTGAATTATCCATTTTTTTTTAAAAAAAGATTTTTCGCTAGAAAATGGGCTGAAAACTTGTCCTGCGCGCATGGGTCACTTAAATCGGAACCTTTTTAAGTTTTATGATTATATTTTAACTGAATTGTAATATATTTTGAATCCAATTTGAATTTTTTGAATTCCTAGTAAGAAGCATTGAAGAGTGGATTGTTTATCCTGTTAAAGCTTGAATTGTAATATACATATATTATACTATCTGCATAGCCAATAGAGTCAATGTTGATCAAGTTTACGGTTTTTTAATTGACAGCTTCTTTGGTGAATTTTAAATTATAATGTTAGTAGTAAATTGAGCTAGTTAGAATATGGGTTGAGTAACATTTATTGATATTAACTCAATTGTTGTTTAGTTGGACCTTTATTGTTTATTGCTCCCAGATTAGCATAGTCATAAAACAGAAAGATTGTCCGTTTGTTTCAATATGCTGCGGCCTTTATTTACACACATTGCTCTCATTTATATCTTGTTAATAGTAAAATGCATTATATATTATCTTTTGATATATTTTATCTAAATATTATCCCCAACATATAGAAAGCATTTTAAGTTTAGAATCTAAAAAGTCAATTTTTGGAATGGAAAGAGTAGCAAGTATCAGTAACTTGATTGATCTTTATGAGTTATTCGGCCAAAAGTTGTAGTAAATATTACTCCGTATAACTTTATAAGTTGGTATAGGCCATTGATTTAGTTCATCATAGGAAGTCTATTTATTACGTGAGGTTGCCATTGTCGAGTGGTCGGAGTTATAGGTCCGACCTGTAA
The DNA here is from genome assembly GCA_019722365.1 of Lithospermum erythrorhizon. Lineage (NCBI taxonomy): Eukaryota > Viridiplantae > Streptophyta > Magnoliopsida > Boraginales > Boraginaceae > Lithospermum > Lithospermum erythrorhizon. Next base: position 21,859 of record JADFUC010000201.1, on the reverse strand, counting down.
TCGATCTTTCGACGTATGGTGGCGGTAAGAGTTCGGGAGAGAGTTCGAGGCGGTCTGAGGTAAAGTAGCTACCGATGTCGGACGCGTATGTATACCGACACAGCGTTTTTGTATTGTTTGGTAGTGTTTTTGTATAGAGCCGTTAATTTGTTATTATTTATGCTTGTCTGTTTATTGTCATTAATATCGATCGAGATTATTGATTCTACACTATTTCAGTTACCGTTCTCCCAACGATTTCTGCCTGTTTTTCATAGTAGTTCATTTATTTCAATGTTTCCTTTTAGGCCGGTTGTAAAATTTAATGGAGATGAAAGTGTAGGTTGTCGTTTAGCTACAAATGAGGTTTTATATCCAGGTGATTTTTCAAAAGGGTTTGTTAATAGGCTGAGAGTACAAGGAGTGGCTGTTGTGAAGCTTTCCAGGACACCCCCCGAGTCTTTGTTCTGGAATCTAAGGTGTTTGGATTATGCAGTAAAGTCTGTCAGTTTAAAGCCCAAACAAGGCAATTCTGGTTGTGTCCCCTCTTTATATTCGCCTTTCTGCATGCACTAACATTATTGCAATGTGAAAGACGCGATTTAGTCATTCTTAATAATCCTGCAACAATTGTTGCTTAGAACTTTGTATATTGAACTGCAAATTACTGCCATGACTCCATGAGTTAACTACAAGTTCTTATAATCTTAAACATGTGATCCAGATATTTTCAGGCTATAATTCCTGTCGCCTTACTTCCTTGCAGGCAATGGAGTACCTTAACAGGAGTCAGGGAATCCAGAGAACAAAAGAGTTGGCAGCAAAGCACGCAAACCTTGCCTGTGCTGCGATTGATTCTCTTCCAGAAAGTGACGATGAAGATGTTCTAAGATCAAGACGAGCACTTTTAGAACTTAGTCAGAGAGTTGTAACCAAAACTAAGTGAAGAAACATCTCGCGGACAATTATGATTAATAGCGTCAGGTAGGTGAAGCAATTTTGTTGCCTAATAGTAGTTCTCCTTCGATCTTCCTCCAGGAGAAATCATCATCTCTTTTAATGTGCGTGTCAACGCTTTCTTCTTTTGTTTCTAGTACGTTCCTATATTCATCTTTTCAATAATTCATCTGGACTGGGAAATCTCTCTCACTTGTAGTTTCAACTGTTACAAAGCATTTGGGTGTACATTATTCCATTCAATGTTATACACATTTAGGAGGTGAAAAGTTTCCAGTTATTTCTGTTCTATACTCTCAATGATTTATTTATGATCTTATATTTATTACGGGTAAAGTTGCATGTGTCTTTATTATTCCTCTTTATCTAGTTTAGATAGATATAACAAAGGAATATTATAATGGCATTAATTACTCGTATATCATTTTAGCAGATAAATGTTTTCTATTACACTCACTCCGTCTCTAAAATACTCAATGATAAAAGTTAAAAATTGAAAATGTGATAATGTTTTAGGCGCGGAGTGAGTATAAAATTAGATGATAAATAATAAAGACATGGTGTCATAATAAACAAATTGAGTATAAAAATACTCATAAACTTTTAAAATATTGAAATTCGATTTTCCTTCATCAGTTGATTTCCTCCATAATTTCAATTAACAGTCCAATCGAGTTTGTTAACGCTCAGATTTGTATTCTTTATTCAACAACTTATATCCATTAATTGTATTTATAATTTATTTTGATTGAGGTTGTTTGTATTTGAGGTGATATTTTGTTAATGAGGTTCGCTTTAATTATATTGTGCTTGGAAACAAACTTTTGAAATTACTAAATTAGAAGCCAATTGGGTAGATTTGTTTCTTTTGATAAAATATATACTCCATATAACATAAACATAAAAGATTGATGTAATACCAGGGTAAGGTAAAGAGAGTACGAATAGAAATACCAAATTTTATTAACATTCCACAAATTACATTTTTAAATTCATCGAAGCAGAAGCGTTGGCAATTTTTGAGTACTTTTGATTTTGAAACTATGTAAGTTATGCTAACGTTTCGTTTCGATGAGCAAAAACAGAACTGAATCTAGCTCAGTGGCTGATATTGTTACCTATTATTATCAATCTTTACTGTTTATGTTATATGGAATGTTAAGTTCAATAAACAAAATGTCACCTCTGAAACAACCTCAATCAAATAAGTATAAACTCATTAATGGATATAAGTGTTGAATGAATAACAAATCTGGTAACAAACTCAGTGAACTGTAGTGGTAAAATGATGAAAATGAAATTTCCAATGACATGGTGTTTACAACTACTCAATTTGTTTATTATGACACCGTGTGGCAAACCAATTGCTCGTCCCAATTTATCTTCATTTCAGATCTTAGCAGCTCACTCATGAAATTTTAACAATAGTTGACGTATTTAGAGGCGAGGTAATTAATGCAGAAAACTGATTCCACAAAATGACATATGACTCAGAGCCAATGATAATAACTCTTTAAAAACTCTATCTAAGCAACAGAGGAGTTGAAATAGGCAGCGATTATCAGCTGCATGGCTCATAAAATAAATCATTGAAACAGGAAAGCTTTGGAAACTTTCACCTCTAACTGTCAATAACATTCAATGAATAATTACACCCAAATAACAGTTGAAGCTTGAGAATGTGAGTATTTCACGGTCAAATGGTGACGAAAGACAGACTAGGAGCTGCCAAACAAAGAAGAAATCTGACACACGTGAAAAGAATGATTTCTCCTGGGAAAGAATCGAAGGAAGCTTACTGTGGGCGGCAAGCTGTTTCGCCTACGCCGTGTAATTGTCGCAGATATTTCTTTCACGGATTCTTGCAACTCTCTGACTAAGTTCTGGCACTGCACCGTCTTGTCTTTATTTATCAATGACTCGACTCTTTGGCTGCGAGCAGAACTTCTTTGTTTGCAGATTCAGACTCCGGCAAGCCTCGTACTGAAAATGGGCGACGAGGAAATAACAACTGGAGTATAAAAAAACTTGTGGTTTACTCACATAGTCATGTTTGAGAAATAATTATAGTTCAATATACAAAGTTCTAAGGCAGTATTGCAAGTATTAATAGAAACTGACTAAATCACGTCTTTGTTTGTGCAACAAAGTGCGTCTGAAGGCAAATGAGAGGGACACAAACCAGAAATTGCGGCAAGCTGAACTCTACTGCGACGCAATTCCGGAGAGTGACTGGCACGGCTGGCCGCTCGCCGCTGAAACAGGCCGCTCAAAAATGCGCGGATGACTGCGCACTCATTGTGGCAAACCTGAAGTCTCCGTGCGGCAAACACAGAAGGCGTCAAATGAACTATGAGCGGGCGATTCGGTGTTGAAGAACGACTGTCAACCGAAATTGGCGGTGATATTAACTGATAAGATAAAACGATAATTCTTTTATACAAGCTTATTGAAATCAAACGTCTGGCGAATGCGAATAAGAACAACATCCCGAACTTGATGCCATGCGTCAGAATGGGGACACCAGCTCGTTCTTCGACGATGTAACCTCTATGATGAACAAATGACTGCAACAATACGCGGCTTTTGGCCGAATAACTCATCGATCAGTTACCGACTGCTACTCTTTCCATTCTCGACTTTTAATTCTAAACTTAAAATGTTTTTCTATGTTAGATAACTGGTGAAAATATATCGAAAAGATAATATATAATGCATTTTGCAACAGACATAAATGAGCTTGTGTGTAAGAAAGGCCGCAAGATGTGAAAAGCGAATGGACGGAGAGGACTATAGAATGCAGGCTGTGAAAGAACCAACTCACTGGTGAGGTGTATAAATGTACTCAGTGCTCAGTAACACTGGCGACCACTGGTAAATTCAATTCAAGGGCGTCATCAAAACAAGTAAACCAGCTAACTATGCGAATAATTCTATGTATATTACAATTCAAGCTTAACAGAATGGCTAATCCACTCTTCAATGCTTCTTTACTAAATTAATTCAATATTACAATTCAGTTAAACAATCATAAGAAGGATTCGACTAAGTGACCTGTGGGGCTGGTTTTTCGGCCCATTTTCTGGCAAAATCTTTTTGGGCAGATAGTTCAGACCTAATAAGCATTTTATTCAGTTCGAGGCGACAGAAACCAAGCCCAGACGCTGGATTCATTCGCGTCAACAATATGTTAGGTCGGCGAAACCGACGTCTTGATTCGAGTACAAAGTGATAGAATGCGCCCAACAGAGATGAGCGTGCTTTCGATAGTAAGTGGTGGCGGCATGGCGTTAAGATTATGATGATGCGCTGGCTGGCAATCGAAAAAATTAGGTAATTATACTTTTGACTAAATAGCGATATCATTCTCTGAAACTCGACGACATAGCCAGCAGGCGGCTTCTACGACGATCGCTCGACACGAACGGCGGCAAATCGCGGCGAACCGGCTCGTGCTCTAAGGCGCAAAAAAAGCGGCTCACCGTCTATTATTTAAGTGTTGTTAAATGGTAGCGACAATGTTGGGAAAATGTTCATGAAAAACAATTTCATTATTGATGTTGAAAAATGTATTTGAAAAAAATATATTACGGTATATTATAATATATTAAAATGAAAAACTATCGAAATAGACAAAATGATCTCTTCTTAGCAAAAATGTTATATATGCTTATGAACTGTCAGATACGCTCGTTATATGTTTTAGATACACATATTCAGATTATCAGATATATTTACCACAAAATATAAAACAACGCAATAGGCGTTCCCCAAATAAACTATCTAAATGAAAAATTTGATATCATTCACCGTTATCTTAGTTAGCCAGTGATACTGCTGCTTCGTCTTAACAATCTATTGAGCCGTACATGCTGAAAAAGTAAAATTTTGTGTTGCTAATCCCTCAGCGCCTGCTGATTTTTTTTAATATTTTTATCACAAAAAAATACTTTTGTGAAACTGACAAAACTATCAAGCTATGTCTATGATGTGCGGATACGTGTCGACAGGCTGTAGGTAACGTTGTGACCCCGCGACAGCGATCAGGAACCTCTCGGTGCTAACCTGTTCCTTTCTTCTTGTTTTTGATGCGTTGCTGCCATTCCTGGTCCAGCATGGATTTACAAAGCGAGCTGAAAAATCGCTATCGGGTGGAGCAAATATGAGTCACTGAGGCTGAAGCACGAGAAACTAACTTCCCGGCTGCTGTGGCACGTATACGATCGAAAGAGGTATGGAAACCATATTCGACCAAATATAATGCAAAGAAAAAATATGTTAAAACTGCAAAACCGAAATATTAGGCTTCATATTCATAAACATAAATGCGAAAGAGAAAAACCGTTAAAACTACCAAAAACTACATAAAACCATTTTCGATTAGTCGAAAGGTTGCTGAATTTGCTATAAAGAAATAAGGGTTAAGCGATGTCGTCGCTGAAAACTTCTTCCAGTTTGGATTAAAACATTTCGATTAGATGTTGAATTAAAATCCTGCGACTTCAAACGATTGAGGCAGTCGACGTCGAAATGGCTTGGATTAAAGCAATAGTAAAGGCCATTTTTTAGTGAATAATGTCGCTGCTCCCCAAGCGCTACCCGTCACTCTTTTCTTGTATACACCAATGCCTTTACCTCTACTTTCTCCTCCCGTTTCCTCACCCCACCAGCGTCGCCCCCCTCCCCCCCTACCACCACAAAAAATCTCCCTCAGCTAATAAACCAAAGGCTTCAATGTCTCAAAATAAATTTTCTTTAAAAAGCAACTTTGTAAAAAATTATTCACAATTTTGTTGCTGAAATCAAATTTTAGAAATTAAAGTCAACTCTTGAGGAGAGGGGAAAATTTGATTTCATTTTATATTCATTCATTTCTCCTTCGATCTCAGCATACAAATGGAACAAACTTGATATTCATATTAATTCCAGAATTTACCTTTTTTTGCAGTTTTGGTTTCAGCATTAAATTGGAACAAACTTGATTCTTGACGGAATAAAATTATCATTTCATTTACTCTGTAATATTGGATGGTGTGTATAATGTTTTCTAGTTCAAATAAAACTCTATCTAAAAAGTAAATGTATTTATCACTAATAACGTGTTTGAACACATTTTGAAGGAATAATGGTAAACAAATTTGAATTCATTGTATAATGAGAACTAAAAACTTAGCAGACTTATTAAGAAAATGTTCAAAATATTTGTCATATGGTGAGGGTAAGCAATTCATGCGGCTATAATGTCTTAATAATGAAATAGAATAACTCATGTTCTGTTTGATAAAATGCTGAAAAGAAATGTTGTGTCTTGGATAGCTTTGATGTGGGTATTTCCATCACTAATAAACGATTCTTGACGGGTAAATGGGGAGTGGGCAGTGGCGGAAGGAAGAAGTTATTTGACTAAGCTCCACTACCCGAGCCAATGTTGTCGACTGGCGTCGAGATGCGTGATGTCAGTGAATGGGCTTGATCAAGCGGTGATGAAGCGGTGAAATTCAGTTGGCAGCAAGCGGTGTCTCATTCTTGTGTGCAACGTGCTGTCAATCATTCACCTGCCGCAACTGCTGACCTAAATGGTTGGCCTGGCAGTTGAGAACTATAGTACAAAGGCAACGTTAGAATAGAGTCCAACAACATAACAATACGGCTGTATTGAAACAGATACCTCGGCCTGGTTGCGGCAACTGCTGGCCTGAGGGCAATGGCAGCAGCTGACCAGCACGGTGATACCGGCAGGTGCCATTTGCGTGTCGGTTCCGCCAATACAGGCACAATATTTCGGACTGATGCTAACACACACGCTATCGGGTAAATGGATGGTATGGTTCACTCAGGTAGTTCAATGAAGAATAGCTCTGGGATAGCTGGAGGCAACAGAAAATGGTGAATGGTTTCAGAAGATTCCAAATGGGGTTTCACTAAACTTTGTACAACAACAACAACATTAAACGCCAGCTGTAATGAAGATTGCGACCTGCTGTTTTGATCACAATTTATGACAACTAGGCAGCAGCGACAAAACATGTGATTCGTACAGCTGCTATAATTTTCAAGGAAGGCTGTAAAACTCGAAAGCTGAGGCAGATCAGGACTACATCCATAAACAACGGCGACAGGCTGAACACTGAAGGTAAAGCGCAGGTCGCTTCTGCAAAAACCGATGATTCATCATAATATGCCAGACTAGAAGTGGGCCAAAACAAACATAATAAAACCTGCGAGCACATCATCTTATAGTCAGAATTCTCCATAGCCAACAGTTGGACACAATAACATCTGCCTGAAAAACAACAAATGACCGACCATTCAACTCATTTGATGAGCATCAGCTTCATATGAACTGACTTTTAAATCTTCCCTATCAAATATTGCCCCAACAGAAGACCACCCCATAACTATTTCATGAAATCATTGAGTGAGCTAAATAGAACATCTGTAGGCTATAAATAATAGTAACGTTCTCATTAGAAGGGTCAGCCGCAACAAAGACCTTTAAAGTTGCGACCGGATTTGTTGACTTATAAGCACGAGCAATTACAGATGGTCGAATACTTTCAATATAGACTCTTTGTTGAATTAGACTCGACCTTATTTACGAAATATCAGCTGTGTTACGGCGTCTTCTGTTAGAATTCTGAAAATAGATTTGATGGAGGCAAATGCTCGAAATGGCTGGAAGGAAGAATGCTGCACAGCCTAATAACTCACAGGTAATCAAGAGGTAAATTCTAAACTTGAATATTTTATATGTCTATATTTGAGTGAAAATATAGCGAAAATGTACATTCAATACATTTATAATAACTGGAAAACAGAATCAATACAATATTTGCAAAAGTCATTAATCAATGATCTTTGCTGAAATCTGAGTATGCATAGTGATCAATTCGAAACAATGATATCAGAAATATCAAAATCATGGTATAACTAGCTCGGTACTGCTAACTGCGGCAATTCGGGCCGATTCAGAGATTGTGTCGTCGATGCGCCGAAGCCGTCAACAGCCGACGAAGACTGCGAACTGTGCTGTTGGTGGCGAAAAATTACTGGCATTTTTTATTCAGGAAATCAATGCAATTACTCAAATTTACTTGCAATAAATGCTATACCAGAAAAGCCTGTCATATTCTTCTGAAACGGCTGCAAAATAACTGTTCAAGCAATATCAGAAGCTGACTGTGAAGTTCACAGCTTTCTGAAGCCTCTGCAAAATCCCGCATGAAGGTATTAAGAAGCAAGTATTGGGACACTGAAATGATCTTAACTCAAACTCTTGGAGATCAAAAAATGGACGTGGAATTCGGTCTTTAGCCAGGCAGTGTTCCACAGAATAAATCTTCTGTTGAGACTTGATTTCAGGTTTTAACGAATGAATGACACGTAAGCAATGTCTGACTGCAATGAAAGGAGACAAGCGTTAAAATCAACACTATTTGGTATGCTCTTCGGTGAAGGACCTGTCCTGCTGAATTTTGCTGTGGAATTTCAGGTTGAGGCAGAGAGGGTAAGCGGAAAATCGAAAATGTTGGAGAAAAAGAGGTTTCGTGTGTGGCTGTTCGCTTCGTCGAAAAAAAAAAATAACTTGGTTGTCAATTCATAGAGGAAACATCGACCTCTTTGGTATAAAATATTGATTGATATTGAAGATCGGATCAATGTGCAACAATAACAAGCTGTGATTGATGTCAAGCAATCTTCACCACCTCTCATATAAAATGTCGTTAATCTGGGCCTTCACTGAAAAAGTCATGGTGATGTGGAAGATATTGAAAAGCAATGGAAAGAGGCAGAATGATAATGGCTGAATTGAAGGACAGGTCAGATCGACCTGGTAACAATGCGAGCTAGCACTGTCGAATCAGCTGTGATATTTAAGAGATTAACAACATAGTTGAGAATGAAAGTAGCAATTCTAACCTCTTGGTTGACAATGCCTCGATATTCTTGCTCTGCTGACCCCTCATTTTAGTTATCTGACACAACATTTTGTTAATAAAAATAAATGTGTTTTAGTCATAAAATACAATTTTGATTATATTATTTTTTATTCTTTTAAATATTAAGTATAAATAAATTATTATCGCAAGACAAAATGATAAATGAAGATGTCTGCAAATCATACATCACTGCAGCCTCATTGTGTTATCAGCATGTAATCTGGAGTACTGACTGGCAACAACTCAAAACTCAAGGCAACAACCTAAGTGACCTGCTAAGTTTCACTTACAAGCGATCGACATAAATTAAGCCCCATCGGCTAAATGACTTTCTAAGCTGGTTCATGATAACATAACTAAATACGGCAAGATTCAGAACCTCAAAGTGAATCTTGATGCTTGCATAAAACCGACTATTGAAATGAGATATGCAGATGGCTGGTGACGGATGCGGCGTCGACGACACCTCAAATATGAAGAAAGGCCGATCGTGTTACGGCTGATAAATCTTTGGACGCTTTAATACTGCAGCCGTTAACACGATCATGGTGACGATATGTAGATCGATAGCGAAAGATGGTGCGTGTAACCCACTTGTTTATGTTTTAATGGACTTAAATATATCTGCTTGAAGTCGGTATTTCTCAAAATCACTGGCTGTTCTGCTGGCGACCAAATACATGATTCAATCAATCAAAACAAACGGATGACCATGATTCAATGAGGCTTCATTGCAACAGCTGTTTGAAATATGGAAACAAAACAGGGTTTAGAGACATCATTTGTTGATTGACGTGATATAACTATTGACCTGGCAACAAATGGTTCCATTAGCGATCTGAGATTTCCCCAGAGAAAACCTTTCAGATACATGACTGAACAGATACCATCAACCTGGCTATGTGCTGGTCCCTGTCAGCCCGATAGTTGGGGCTCGGCACATAGCGACTGTGCTGATACGTCGCGCGTTTCTTGAATGTGATTTAACTGTGACGCGTGGTATATGTTTGAGCAGCTGGGCACTTGACGTCATGTTTCAGAAGACTCAGTATATGCGAACCTGCGGAATTCGTAAAAGCATGTTAAATGGCAGTGCTGGGTAATGGCGATGACAACTGTGCAGGCTTTTGCCATGTCGGCGTCCTACATGCGGAAGGTGACATCTGATTGAGCTACTGCAGTGTGAATGCGAAACAGTTGCGCTTGCTAGGCTGATGCGATCTGACATCTGGAATCGCAATTTTGGCAGATGGTGCAGGACTGATAACACAAATGCTGCGAAAGGCTGACATTAGCGATAGAATGGATTCTGGGTATGTAGCTCAGTTAACAGTAATCCGATTCTGGTGATAAGTCGAGAGAAACAGTGAGACGGTGAAGTATGTCTGGGGGGCAAATATTCGTTTAATCTGCGGCTTCTATCAGCCCCAGGCTGTCCCGCTGTATATAATATGCTGAGGAGATGGTTGGCGTTGCAGTGGCCAGCATTCTGTTGCTTTATGATAAATTACATTTTAATTTTCTGGCTAACTACTATTTAACTTTGCGTTCATAAATGAAATATGACCCATGCAACTAGAAATAATATTAAAGTATTCATTAGAAATAAAGGGACGTTGTCTTCACGTCTTATTTTTAAATAGTAACTTTAAATCTTATTTAACAGGATTTTTAAAATTTTTCGTTAATTTTCTTTATAAAATAATAAAACTCAGACTGCAGCGTAAACTCTTGTAACGAATGTATAACGCTCAGGCAGTGTGGCTGTCGCTCCAACAACCGGCTGCTCCCGCAAGCGACGACATGGTCTGCTGCAAACCAGGCGCGAACTCGAAGCCAGCCCCACCCACCCGTGAACTCTCCCATCGACAACAATGCAAAAGGTGTCCCAATTGCCACATAATATCATGTTGTTGACAACAAATTCTTGAAGTCCAGACAAATGATCTTAACTACTCATTCTTTGTTTCACTGCCCTCTGTCTCCGACTGTATATCTTATCGTGACAACATCTCGCCGTTCTAAAAGATCGCTAAGTTTTCAACCAATAAGACTATATTCTATTTTCAGAAAATATTAATATCTTAAAACATTTAGTCGAAAGATTTAAAAATCTAACCTCTCCGTAGAACCTGCAAATGGAGCCAATATATTTGATATATTTTACTAGAAAATATTCATATCTGTATTAACAATTGTTGAGGTCAGCATTTAAAAGGCAATATATCAAGGAGCCAGAACGTCTTTAGAATAGGGAATGGAGAAATGGTGCCGGATGTGTTCTGTGATTTTAATGAGGCTACACGGTGGCAGATCTGAGCCCAGGGCTGAATTAACATTTTCCTTGTGCTAGTACTCTTCAGCAAGAAGCCCATTCACAAACACAACTGACCCATGTTTTAACCTCAAGTGACAGGCCAATTTAATTTTCAATATTCTTAACTAAACAGACATTTAACTACGACCCAGTTGAAATATGTTAGTTAGCAAAATATGATGACTATTTATTTTCAGCCAATAATGCAAATATTCCATACTATAACTGCATATATTGAATATCCATTTTAATGTTAATATTTAACTGCTGGTACAAGTAACTGTTGAAAAAAAGGTATAAAGACAGGTCTTAAACTCTATACGACAACAACAACAACCAGCAACAGTCTTCGAGACAGGCTAACATTTTATTATGGAGGCTGATTTTGCGATGATGAAAAACTGTTCCACTATGTCGGTTACAATTCATTTTACGGGCAAAGAGGTGATATTGTTAAGTGGCTCATGAGAGTAATGAGGCAGTTCAGTGGTAGTAGTATCAAATGCTGAGGAACCTCAAATAGATCGGTGAACCGTAATATTAACAGGTGGCGCTGGAAAAATGCAAAACTGATGCTACAGTAGTAGTTTAATTTCTGTTTGAATGTGCTTCATGAGCTAGTTTCACGCCAGAAGTGGTTTTAGATCTTCGATGATGTTTGCATCGTGCTTCTTTGAGAGCCCTTGCAGACTGTTTTCATTTGCAGTTGCGCTAAGACAAGTTGTTCCTCTTTATAATGTTTATGTTGAGCACCATATGAGAACCCGCCATCTTGATTCCCGCTTGGAGTGGGGCTTAGCAGGAGAGATGCGGCCCACTGCATCTCAAGCTTTGTGCTGGAATGTACATTAAGTTGCGAGCTCAGCTGCTCGCACAATCACTCCCTCGGAAGTGTAACAAATTTTTGTTTTTGTTTGTAGCTGCACTGGCTCAATGTTATACTCAGGAGCAGATGCTCATCGAGACTCCTTTGTTGAGCAATGACAAGCACACCTTGATGACTGTCTGTTCTGATAAAGCCACTAAAATGCTGGTGCAGCGACGAATGTCAACGAAGAAGACACCTTTAATCGGCCTGTGCGGATGAGTGAGCCACAATGGCTCCAGGCCCATCTTTCTATAATGAGCAGCATAGTCTGCACTGACTCTGTTGACTGCACGATGTTGCAATGATCAACACTCTTGGAATGTCAATATGTAATTATCACAGTGAACTTGAGAAATGGGCATCTTGGGCAGCTAATGATGAGGCTGTGGGACAGTCACATGCTTTGTGGTATTCAAATAAACATGTCTTTATCGTTACATGTGCCAAGCGCATATGTAAAACTATCCATGACAATGTTGCGCAAACTAGCTGCGACCAACAGCACCTACGATATTACTCTGAACTGCGGTGGCTCCAAAACAGCTGCTATGATCGCTGACTGCAAGCGTCTTCAGCAGGCTCGCGCTAAATAAGAAACTCGAATGATGATTCTGCGGCCTTGACCGATGAAGATTGAAGCTGGTGCGATGATGACCACGCTGCACTATGACCATTCAATCGGGGCTAACTATTGAGCATATTTTCTGGTGCTGTCGGTACCGCGATATATCTCAGTGTGATGATGATTGTTATGAAGGCACTCATTGATTCCCAACTCGATGCATCTTTGATACGCTTCTATATTTCGTTACTACATGTTTTGGGCGCTGAAAGGATATGTTCTAGTGCGAGGCAAAGAGGCTCTTTTCTCTTATTGGTCAAACTGCCGAGAGAAAAAGACGATTTTGAGCATTTTATCTGCCTTCTTTACCCGCAAATGTTTGGTCAATAGGTTATGGTGATCCAAGAAGGCTGCTATCAAAAGCCATCACATTCTTTGAATTACTGATGTTGAGTTCCTCTTGTAGGTGACAAGCCAGTGGAAACTGGGCAACAGTTGGCCTGAGGCAGACATGAAGACCTAAACTGAGCCAGGTTTTGCCTGCTGTCAAACAGCTATTACGATGTATATACTACTGCCAACACTTCTGTTGTCTGCGATACTCAAAAGCCGTTTAATCTCGCATTGTTATGGCATTAGGGTCTTTTTACAAAATGCTGGTCTCCATTGACCATGCTTCTACGCCATCGAAAGATGAAAGAATTGACAGATTCTATTATAAAAACTACTAAATTATGTGTTAACTGTTTTGCTCTTATATTGACCCCCACATGTTGATGAGCTTGTCTAGCTCGGGGAGCTCTGGTGATTTCTGATCACTGACGGTAGCAACTGCAGCCTCACCGATCAATAACCATTCTTCAGTTGACATCATTATAACTGGCAGGACTGCGCCAGGGCAGGGGTAACCGACTCCACGGGGTCATGTTCAGCTTGAAGCGATCTGCGATTAATTTTTATTCTGTGGACCTATCTATATCTTTTTCCTTTTCATTAAGTAGTTAGTAGCAGAAGTGTAATGATGGTATGATTATTGACAAGTAGTTGATGTGTTATGAACAGCCACGTGATTGGTTCTCCTTTATTCAATATTTTCGAACCATTGAACAGAAGGCGAGCTAATGAATGATGATTGTGTGTTAGGCAAACAACTGAATGTTATTATTATTTCCAAATAGAAGATTTAACTAAAAAGTACACCCATTTATGGCCATGCTGTTCTACTTTCTGACCGATGATTTAAGGTAAAATGCAGAACGCCTCGCAACATGATATGGATATTGAAGCAACATTCACTCCGGTGTGCAACGCGCCGCAATATATTGCTGATGCTGATTTAACCGCTGCGTGACGGTTTGTGCGATTTGTATGGCGACTCACTCAGTCTATGTGCCCAGGCTCATGTGGCACAACGATGCGTCGACTGCTGGCATTTACAGACTCGCTGCTGAGGGGCACCAACCTGTTCAATGATCTTTCTAATGAACTCGACAGACTGCAACTTTCTCGCTGATGCGTGTCCCTTTTTTCATTCAGGCCAGTAGCGATGGTGGTCGCTTCTGACGGCCGCTGTGGTTTTCACTCTGCTATTGCTGCATATTTGGAGTAGGTAAGATTCATCTGTCTGAACGTTACGTCCCCAGCAATGATATTACGTAAACTGCAGAAGAAGTTAATACGATAAATGTGCTAACTTCGATATATAACTACTACACTATCAGCAGGCCCGACTGGTGTTGTTGGGGAATAGGACATGTTCCTAGTACCTGGAGAGTGAGCTGATGCTGAACATTGGAATATTGAGCAAGTCAGCAACAGAGACTTGGATGCAATGACGAGACCAAGATCGGTCACCACACATGGTGACCAGTAAACAAACTTGTTCACAAATCATTTTATGCATCAGCTTTGAATTCGTGTGACTTACCTGCTCGGCTCTGAAGAAAAAATGATATGGATCGGTCGCAATTCGGTATCGACCGCTCGCTGATGATAATGAACTAAGACGAGCCGATTTGAAGTACTGCCTAACGTTACGAGAATGCATTGCATATGGCAGATCGGTAACCTGAATGGTGTATCCTCATTCAAACAACTGAACTAAACGAAAATTCGAATTATCAACTTTTATGAAGACGACAGCGGTTATAATCATGTTATTCACTGGGAAACTTTGAATACCGGCCGATTTCTACAAACATCTACAACCAACTCCATCTGGTACTATTTCCTTTCTCTAGCTTACTGAAACCAACATGAGCAGGCGACGACATCCCATCTGGGATGATCTGTTGTCACTCCAAACAGTACTCTCATATCGTACAGGCCTGTTCAGCCCATGGTAATAGGTGTGTTGAAGCGAAATGACAAATGACGATACAGTATATTAGAGGCCAGCAAAATGTTGCTTCCGTTGTCGACAATGTTAACCAGCCAACTTTGGGCAACAAAGTCCCACAGTGAGGGTATGTAGAAGGAAATGTGCAACTTTGTTGCAGTACATGCTTGGAACCAGTGGCACGGCGAGCCAGACGCCCAGGCTGTTCTGTGCCGCTGCTGCTGCTGTGTTTCTTTCTTTCAATCGCCAGAAATCTCCGCAGGCGTCGGTAATGGTCATTCATCTTTTCTCTGGTGATGTGAGCCGATCTTGATAATGTCCATACCTGAAAACAACATCTATTTGTGCTGAAAGACTATTTTAGTAGAAATGTGGGGAACTACTGATGTAGAAGATGATGATGCATGTGAACTGACAAGCTCGTAGATCGGCGCGGGGCCGTCAGGCGGGGCGTGTTCGGCGTTAACAGAACTGTTTTCTTCAGGCATGGTCATCGGAAGCTGCAATAGTAATGGTATGCCATTTTTCAATGAAGCTGTTGATAACAGATCTATTAAACCGTAAGGAAATTCGATCTGCCATTCTAAATCTCGACACTGGTACCTGCAACATGATTTATTTTGATGAGGATGTTTTGAAAGTTCGGTCAGGTTCAAAACCGGAAGCAAGATCTCAAAGAAAAATATAGTTAAATTCATTTTAAAAAAGTGAAGGTTCAGACGACAAACACAATTTTAAGCAAATATTCTAGTCATGTCATCGAGGAAAAAAATACTCCATAAACTTTAACTGTTGGCGCAATGCTGTCAAATGGACGCTCTTTTTATGTTAGCTATTCAAATGCCCAGCTCATCAGTAAAACAAAGAAATCCAATGAGGAACTCATGAAATAAATCAATTAAGTACCTCAGAGTTATCCTCAGCACTTGCAAAAAAAGAACATGGCATCATGAGCAGACAAAAATCCATGTTTAACAAACTGTTTAACCATGTTTCTCAGGACACTTGGAAATAGCGGCTGCATGGGCCGGATGTTCTGGTGGGAGTAGTCATAGCCGCTATCTTCGACCGGGGCATGAGGCGCCAGGCTGTTTGGCACCTGTGTCATTAACTCCATGTCTCCATCTTCGAAATCAGATCCGACTGCTGAATTTGCAGTGAATGTGTAACTGTGACATACTGTGAAGATTCTGGCATCAGCATCGAGGCTGTGTGGAAGGCGATGTCCTTGTGCCTGCTCCTCATCATCTGATTCAAATCGAACGATCCTGAACATGCAGGGCCTATGTTGTTGCTGAATTGCAGATAATGTGCTAACTGTGTACTTCCTGCGCATGTTGGCTTCCATTCTTACAGGTGGCAGTTAAACCTCAATTCTTCATCGCATTCTGTTCATCAAACTTGATATCAATGCGAATTGCTCCATTCTATGATGGATGGACGACTCTAAAGTATTTCTCTTCATCCGTTCGCACCATCTCTAACTTGTCATGCACATTGTCTGAATTATGGGTAAATAGTTGGGCTCACTGTACCCATGGATCTCCTATTGTGTTATGGTTCCACATCGTCCTCCGTACATTGTGTTGTTTAAACAGGAGTTTCATTCCTTTGAAGATAACAGCAGCTCAGCAGCAGCAATTGCTGGCAGCTGCTTCGCGTGACTCACAGTGCTGAAGTGTTCGCTTCTGAAGTATCACCACGCTCAATTAACCCAGAAAATCCCACAAGCATTGTTTAAACTAAATGTGTATGACAGATTTCAGGATCAACAAGTAAGGTACCTGCTTGGAAGCTTTCTTTGATTCAAGTGTTGCTGAACCAAATTCACGAAATAGGCTTCACAAAAATGCGATGATTATCCCTGACCGAGCACAGAGTACTGAACTCTTGTGAGGCTATGCTATTCAATGAAAATAAATAAATCGAAGTATGGAAATTGCGTAGCTTTGGGGGTTTCAGCAGCTCCGCCTCTTCTGTGGCTGTTCCAATCACCTGTGGCTATCTCTTTGTGCACTGAGCTTCTCCAGATGAGTCCTGGCTGGTTTTCAGCCAAGCTTTACTGGCACAGAGGCAATGCATGCTGCAAGCTGTGTTCTGAAGTCATGTATTCATGAGTACATAGAAGAACCTAATAGTTCCTGCCTCAGATCAATTGCAGCTGAATAAAATCACTTTCCATATTTCTCAGTGGCAATCAACTGGTCTGGAATATCTGAGCACAAGCGGCAAATGTCAGCGATATTCGCTGTTTCGAGTCGGCTGAATTTCCTGACATGATATGAAGGACTGTGCACTCACTGTCTGACAACTATGAAGAATGGGGAGTCGTATTAAGCCTCTGCTTTGTTTTGCAGTATAGTAAACTTGAAACAATCAGCTTCATAGGCTCATTGCAGCTAAAGACATTCTGTTCCTGATGTTGTAAAGAAAGAGGAAGTAGGAAGTTATACATCTCCGACTATCAGCCGGAAAACGTTTTCATTGAGACAAGTGACAAGAAAGTGAAGAAATCACTTCACTGAACCAGAAAAATGATATTGCAAATAATAAAATTGACTTGCAGCAGTAGTTGATATGTGTTTGACAAACATCGGCTCTGTTACCTATTACAAAGGTCCCCCTCAAGTAACATGAACAGACCTGACTTCTAGCTGCAACGTGCTTCCTTCGGTGGCTCGTCCCGACTGGGCAAATGAACACAAAACTACGTTTCTTTCGGTGTGGGATCGGTACTGCCAGCTGCAAGGCAGATCCCAAAACGAACAATCATTTGAATCGCCAGTGTCGCAGAGTCGGCACAAGCAGTACTGAACAGAAACAACAACGCAACACTACCTACGGCAACTTTCATCGATAAAGCTGAGAAGAACAAAGACGTGAAGCGCTGACAGCCACTGCTCGGCAAGCGAACTCAATGAAATTCGCAGATTTACAACAAAATGGTCAAACTAACATTGCCGATAACAGCGGTCGATCGCAAGAACCGATCCATATGAATGGCTTCAGGCATGTTCACGTTTCACCGCAACAACATAAAATACATACGCAAAAACAGATTCATGCGACTCAAGCGATCAATGAATAGCTACGAAATATCAGTATGGTCCAAACCCCTGCCGTGAGCGATGACAGCACCCTACGATCTGACTCGTGCTTTCGATTCGAAATGGCGGGCTGGAAGGCAGCGATTTTAAATCGCAGTTTCACTAAACATAAAACTCCAGCAATAGCAGAAGTCACAGATAAGCGATCAATAGTCACGTAACAGAATTATATCATCTTTAAGGATGAGCCCAAAAATAAATAATGGAAATATGTGCCATGGCAGTGTAGCAATGAAGTGTCACCTGTAACTATAATTGCACCGGAGATGCGACATCTGCGTGGCACAATTATTACAAGCATGGAATTCCGCTCAGCACTTACTAATTTCAAAGAAACAAATGAGCTAGAAAATCGAATAAAAAGCTCACTCCATCTAAATGAACAACTTTTGGCTTCTGAGACCTATATAACTTTGTTATCATAATCACATGGCTACTACTAGTCTTATAAAAACCTCACTTCAAAAAAGGCCAAGCAAACTAGAAATGAATGAAAAATATATATCACTAAATGATATCCATACTTTGAGCTCACAGAAGAAAACTATAACTTTTGGTATCATGTTAACCGATAAATCTGTGGCTATACTGATCTTACATAATTCACTCTTTTAATTTCAAAAACAAATCGGAGAAACACTCACCATCCCTAATGTTGTCCCGATAACTGCTTTGGCTCTAATGGGCTCTCGTAACTGGAATATCATGTTAACTTGATAAAATCACGTTAACTATACTGATGCTACAATTAAAACAGCAGTACCACAGATATGTTCAATCGTACAAAAATCACGCTCTCATTCACACAAATTGTTCACCAAAAAACAAATCGGCAAAAGCTTTACCAATTATAGGCTGGACTCAGTCCATCTATCGTTCATTTTATTTTCCATGAGCAAACTCAATGTCTTCGTAACTTTCGACCAGAATCAGAATCAAGTATCATGTTACTGGCTTGTAAAAAAGCCAGGCTTTCACCTTTCAACTGTACTGGCTGCTATGCATAAATTGCATGCTAAATCGTTTTGTTTGTGCGAAGTGCTGTTTAAAACTCAAATGGACTACCTTGGCTGGTTTGAATCCAAAATTATGGCGTTAATAAACTACGCTATGGTGCTGACGCAGCTTCCGGTAATATCGCCTGGCATAAGTGCTCGGTAATGAAGCAAAGCTTCAATATACCTACATAACTTAATTCAAATCAAAATAAGCTGCCCCAGTCTGACATTTCAACTAATATCGCCGGCATATAAAAATACCGGTTAAAAACCAAATTAAATATTCTAATAAACTAAAACAGTCTTTGACAAACACCAACTAATCATCATACAATATATATAAAAATAACCATTCTAATAAAAAAAGCATGATCTCAACTGGCATCATACAACATATATAAAAATGCCGGTAAAAAGAGCAAAATTCAGTATCGAGAATTCAAACTGGACAATGTTGGGACACCGACACGGAATTAATCCTTTGCGAAGAACCTCTTCATGACAACACTCACAACTCATTTGCTAACAATAAAAATGGTGGCTGATATGGTATTTTAATGTTAGGCGCAAGAAAGAAGATTAGACCCATATTGACCATTGTGACTGATCGAAATAAAATGGAAAGTGGCTGATAGAAAAAGGAAGAAGAATGAGGAAGTGAATAATAAGGCAGTCTCGACTCGACATATCAGTACATCGTAGTGACAAATTATCGGTATTGTGATTGGACAACATATCCCAGTGGGCTCATTCTATTATTTACAGATATCGATCAATAACGAAATCAGTCGACAAATCTTTCAACATCCTCGTAGGCAGTGTTGGCGATATCGACATCAGTGAATAACTGACAGAATTGCTCAATATTTCTAAGATTTAATACGTAATATTGATTTATTTCAGTAATCGTTTGGTTTCGTGTTAATAAGTCGATTACCACGAGCCTACTATGAACTAAGTTAATTTTCAAGCGTGTGAAATATTAGTACACATATTAGATACGGAGAATAAACCACCGTCCAGAACTATAAGAGGCACGTTTGACTTTGAACATTCTTTAAACAAGTAAACAGTATGCTGTCCATTGTAATTAAACAATCAATATTCTCTGTCTGCATTATGTTTCCATAAAATTGAGCCTATATTGGTGACATATATTAAATATTTGCCGTGAGTAAAAAAGTGCATTAACTACCTCAAGCAAAATGGAGAATGTACTTGTTAGAAATTGACAGCAAATCTGAACATCTAAAGAAATGATCTCATAAATACGGAGGCGATGGCAAAATATATTTAATGATGTTCCATATCAAATTCAGTCACTCATCAGCTTTTCTTTATTGACATCTTATTAAAATGTATTAGAAAAACGATATCAATGATGCTGGATTAATTGTCCCTAATTCACATCTCGATATAACAATAGATGCAAAGTAGCTATGTGAACATAAAAAGACCATAATATTACCAAGAAGCTGTTTCTAGCTAATGATTTTGATAACCCAGCTGGATTAACAATGGTGCAGTTGTTGGCTGTGCCTTTCTTAATGTAAACTCTTTAAAATATGTATATATAAAAAGAGATGGCCGGATTTATATTTATGAAGATGAAGAAATAACGATTAACAATGACAATGTTGATATAAAAAATAGCTCAGATAAAAATTTGTTGGAAAGCAAATAAAAATGAGGTATTGACTGTAAGCGATTAAGCTGGCGGCTGCATGGTAATGTTTGGTATTTGGTTATATTATTGAATGCATGAACTAAGGTGACAACAAATCGTGTCAATAGAGATCGTTGAGCTACGACTACGCTTCATTCTGATTTTTTATTAAAAAAACCAACAGCCATCTCTGATAATCAGCAAATGGCACTAATGTTGAAGCATTTCTCTGTATCTTATCATTTATCGTGCCTCTTTAATGAACACACACTAATTTCACCTTTGTATTAGGCTGACTGGCTTATTTTATTTACATCTGGAGTATGAACAACTCCATACCTCCATATGTGCAAGTGGACGTTGAAACTCTGTTACAGTACAATTCATGGCTCTTCATGGTGTATATTCTCCATAAGGCTACTGCTTGCTAAATATTGTCTCTTAAACAATACTGTGAGTATCACCAGCAAATAAAGTTGTTCACTGACACTGTGATACTTTCCATCTTATTCTTTGAATTTTTAGAGCCACAGTACAGTACAGTATGAAAATAATAATAATTTGCGCATCTGAAGGAAGCTATGCGCATCTCGGGTTAGCTATAATAGACATAGCAATGAGGCGTTGTGTCCATTTTCATAATCTGTTCGCAGCTGCTTACATTGGGTATGGCGGCTGACAGGCACGTCGAAGCCGAAGTCTTACCACTGTTAATCCAGTGAGAACATTTGATTTCATGAAGCGGCTTTGGCGGTAATGAACTGAACACAAAGTTCATGTCCTTGGTACATAAAGAGACAGGGGAAAGCGACGGGTTGATCGGCTCTGGAACGGCGACTTCCAGTGCTTAGTTTGTTTCTCAGGCTATATGAACACTGGTTTATTTTGCGTAATTCTCTCGAACATGATATTGAGATGAATCGGTATAACAACAAATAAATATGAGCAAGCATAAATATAATTGTCATATTTATTTAGTGGTCGGCGTAAATGATAAATGTCGAGAAGATATATACGATATTCGACACTATTAACAAGTGTTCAGCTATGATCATATTCAATTTTTTAATAACAGAACATGCTCTTATATATTGACACATTAATGACAACAATAGATGAATCGTAAA
>JADFUC010000233.1:0-20373 GCA_019722365.1 Lithospermum erythrorhizon | reverse complement strand
TATTACGTATTGCTGCTATATCCTTTGGTAGGAGAGTATATATTAATGATCACCTTTGATCTTCAAACCATTCCTTGTCAATTTAGCATGATGTTGGAGAGTTTGAGGGGTAATCGGGGCAAAGTGAGCAAAGTATATTGGGGGTTGTGAATGAAAAGTTTGGACTAAGTCAAACAAATAATGTTTGACCTTTTATGATAGTAGTTTGTATAACAAAATGAGATAATTTGCCATCAAGTTGCTTTAATTATACAAACTAATATAACATGCATTATATCCATTTCAATTCCTTTAAAATGTGTAACTTGGGTCGATACATATGCCTAGAAGATTTTCTTCAAAGAAGCTCCGATTATAATATTTTTGAACATATATATATATATATATATCCCTTCATGTTTTTCAAATTATTATCTTTGCCTCTTTGTTTATTGAATTTTGCATAGCAAGAGATCATGGCTCTTCAACTCGATTATATCTTCCGGGACTCCGATCCTCATGATATTTTGAACTTGATTGATATGTTTTGAAGAAAATGATACTTTCGAGTAAGCTCACTAATAGAAAACGAGCAAATGTGACATAATTATAAACCGTCAATACACAAACGTCGCACCAGCAAGGACATTACCGCAACATATCTTTACCTCGTGACACAAAACCCGCAAAATTTCCGGCCAGAAAAAGTACTGCAATATAGTGACATTTTGGTGGTGGGTATAATAGTTTTCCCAAAGAAAATACTATGACGTTATCAGGATAATAATTTATCCCGCCATAAAAACGCCACGTAGTTTTGCGGTACCAATGCCACTAAAACGCCACAGCTTCCTTTCCTTCCTAAAACGAACATTGCCACCGAACGTCACAGTTTTAATAACTGTACGACATAATTTCCTGTGGACGCTTTTTTACATATTATCTTACAAATTCCGATAAGGTGAGAAATTCAATTTTTGTCCGTAACGCATCATGACGTTATGTATAATTAACAACAATTAATAACATAATTTTTTGTATAATTTATTATATAATATTAACTAATTTATCATTTTCTTGAACGCAGCATTTGGCGAGACGCTAGATTTTTACTTGGAATAAAAATTTAAATTATTTAGGAAAATAATTTAATAGTTTGTGTCATTAGTATGACGCTTTTAATAATTATTTATTTCATATATTTCAATTAACTTTTATTTAACTTAATATGCCTCATATCAATATTAACTAAATTTCTTTTTAATTTAAAAATTACTTTTTTCCTAAACTTAGATAATGATACCAGATGACATTAGATTAAAATGTAATAAACATTTAAATTATTTATAAAATTAATTAAATTTGTCTCATTAATATGACGGTTGTAAATAATTTATTCATAAATTTATATTTAATCAACAATTTTATATCAATTATGATATTAATTATATTAATTATGATATAATTTTCTAATGTGGCGGTTCTGGTGACGCTTAGTAAATATTTAAATTAAATTAATTTTCTCTAATGTGGCATGTTTGTGACGTTACAATTTAATTAGCAATATCAATTATGATATTAATTTCAAATCGCTTTTAATCAACAATTTTATATCAATATTTAAATTAAATTAATGTTCTTCTAATGTGTGGCGGTTATGGACGTTAGAAATATTCCTAATTAAATTAATATCTCAGAACGCCTCATATATGTCAAAGATTCCTTAACCTTTATATTTTCATTAACATAAAATGAAAATGAAAACAAAAAAATAAACCTTAATTTATTCAAACGTTAAAGTCTACATAATTTATTCAAACATTAAAGTCTCCCTAATAAAGGCGCATTAGGTTCTAAATAACGCCATCGGTAATTAAAAGATATGTCGCTTGTGTGACGCTCTACGATTTAATATTTAATATAAAGATATTTATATCACATTTTTGTGACGCTGGTGGATAATAATTTATTAAAATCAAAGTATTTTATGATTTCATTTTTGTCTAAGTCGTTTTGGCGACGCTCTAAGATTAAATTTATTAACATAAAGATATCATATGACATTTTGGCAACGCTATAATAATTAATTTTATTTATAACAAAGTATTTTATGATTTAATTTTTTCCCTATGTCGCTTTTATGACGTTATAGATTTAATTTATTAATATAAAAGATATTGTACCTATTACTGTGACGTTATATTATTTTCGTAGAATATCATACTTTGTACGACATTTGTGTGACGCGTCATTTATTGGGGACAAAAATTTTACCCAAGCTGAAAAGGCTTTATAATGGGCGGGAGCTCATGACGCTTAAGCGATAAGCTGAAATTCAAAATTCAAAAATCACATAATATCTATCCATCTCTCCTATAAATATAACATAACAAATCCATTTTCTTCATCTTCAAATGTTCTTTTTCGCGTACTGTAATTTTCGCTTTTCTATATTTTCTTTGTGTGATTTAGTTATTAAGCTAATGTATTGATTTCATAGTTTTTTATTATAATGTTATATACTAATCCTTGTCTTTTTTTGTAGCAAATTCAATTTTGATTTGAGTGTATATTATATTTTTCTTAACTTGTTTTATTTATATATTAACTCTGTTTATTATTTGGTTCTAGTATGAAAAAATAAGTGTTTAAATAGTTGTTTATATTTAATCAAAATAATTAATATTCTTTATTATGAATGCTCATATTCAATGTTTAAATAATGTTTATATTTTTATTCATTTTGTTTCATATATATATACAGTATTTAAATATTACTAAAAATTGATATTTTGTTTTATATTTACAATATTCTTTATTATGAAAGCTATTATTTAATTTTATTACATTATATGGTATGCCGACGCTTATATGACGCTCGCTTATTCTTATATTTAATAAATTAATATTTAATATTAAGTACGTGTGACGCTTATCTCGTTAGTAATATTATTATTTTTATAAATTAATTAATTATTATTATGGTACGACGTTATTACGGCGTGTTTATTATTATTATATCGATTTAATTATTTATTTTATATTATTAGTGCGACGCTTTTTACGTAAGGCCCATATTATTATTATATTTTATAAATTAATTAATTAATATTATTAAGTGTGTGACGTTATTAAGCGCCCATATTATTATTATATCAATTTAATTATTTATTTTATATTATTAGTGTGACGCTTTTATGGCGCGGTTAATATTATTATATTTTATAAATTAATTAATTAATATTAAGCTGACGTTATTATGGCGCCCATATTATCATTATTATATCGATTTAATTATTTATTTTATATTATTAGTGTGACGCTTTTTATGGCGCGGTTAATATTATTATATTTTATAAATTACTCAATTAATATTAAGAGCCATGACGTTATTATATGCCTATATTATTATTATATCGATTTAATATTTATCTAATATTAATGGCGCTGACGTGTTTACGGCGGACTAATATTATTATATTTTTATAAATTAATTAATTAATATTGCTGTGACGTTATTATGCATGCCTATATTATTATTATATCGCATTTAATTATTTATCTAATATTAATCAAGTGGACGCTTTTAAGGCGCCGTTAATATTATTTATATTTTTGTAAATTAATTAATTATAAAATTTGTGACGTTGGTTACGGCGTATACATTATTATTATATCAATTTAATAATTTATTTAATATTTATTAGTGACGTTAAGCACATACTTTTAAAATCTAGTTATATTAATCTTAAGTATATTTTCTTAATTATGTGTTTTATTACGTGACGATTTTCCCACGCATGGAATAATTTAATTATCTTAATATTAAGCATTTTCTTAATTAAGCGCGTGCTTAATTTGTGTGACGCTTGGGACTCGCTTATTAGGTCAAATTTTTACCTCCGGTTATTCTGATTGACGGCGACAAAGCTTAAACGTCACAAAATCATCATACTTTGGTTTTGTGTATGACATTTCTCATGACGTTTCATTTTTGTTCTGACGCCCATATGTCGCATTTTGATTTCGCTTACAAACGCCGCAGTGCGACCTAATACCTATTACTGCAGACGCTTTTTGGCGGCCGCATTAGCCAAAATCGTAGTAGTGATTATATCCTCTGGGGACTCGATCTTCATGATATTTTGAACTTGATTGATATCTTTTGAAGACCATGATACTTTCGAGTGTCATTATATCCTCGGGGACTCGATCTTCATGATATTTTGAACTTGATTGATATCCTGCTGGTTAATTATGATACTTTGAGTTTCATTATATCCTTTTCGGGGGAATCGCTCTTCATGATATTTTGAACTTAATTGATATTCTCAAGGCTTCGCGAAGCCTTGAAGTCCGAAATCATGATTTACATGATTTCTACGTTGAATATGCAGTTAGCTAATCTTTTAAGCCACTTTTTTTATGTGGAGGTCATTTGCTAGTCATGACAAAAGCTACATTCGAATGAGTCGATTTCGGGAGACAAATGATACTAAAAAATATCCTCAAGATACTCTAATGACCATAATCAGTTACCTATTTACGAACCACTGGGATTCGTAAAACCATGGCTAAAATTAGGGTAAAGCGAACTACAAGAACGTGGTTGGACGACACCAAGTCTTTGGTCAATCTGACGCATTTATACGCTATACCCTTCTTACAAGAGAATTCTTCCCTTAGCTGGGCGTGATCCCCTCCTAATTAGAGAACTCGCATATCCGTGAAACTTTTGGGGGTACTCGATCCAAACTTCTGGAATTCGCGATATACCGAAGGTTATCGAATGGACCGAGGATGTTCTTCGCATGCGTAGATATACTTATTGATGCCGATTTATGTAATTTTTATATGCCTCTCTATACACATATGATTACCTTTTCATATAGTATCAGTGCATTCTCGCGGAGTCACGGAGCCCTTCTTACCGACATTCTCCTTTGTTCATCGGGCCGCTGGGAAGTCCTCAATCTCTTTGCGGGACTCGTGATAAGCTCGAGGCCTCCCATACTTGGTCAATTCTTCGAGGCGGTTCCTAGTGCTCATGAGCTTCTCTATCAATGAGACCTTAGACCGAAAGCAAGTTACCCCTTACGTGCACCTCATTTCTTTACCCATGCATATCATTTTCTCTCGCCGAGAAAAGGATGTCAGCGTTGTTCCATCGGGCAGATCGATCCGCCAAGAAACTTCCTTTGAGATATAAAGCACCTCCTCCAAGGAAAGAGTTCAAGACTAGGGCGCTCAACTTCTACTCACAATCCAACAGGAGTGCTACCAAGAATAAGCCCATGGGTTGATAAGGATGTGGAAACATTCACCCGTCTTAACATTCCGCATAACTTAAGAGCAGTGAACATACCTTTGCAAAGCATTTATTTCCCATGATTTGCTTGGCTGCTGCTTTCTCGCTCTTCTTGTAAGGCTTCAATAACATTAGAGCGGGGAGGTATTCAAGATGGCATGCTTCATGACAAAGGGTCACCGGTGCTAGTCTTGGCAGCCTGCCTTCTACCATCTATGTGCCTAAACGCGATCAAGTAGCCTTCTTCAAAGACTCCTGCAAGAATGCAACGACCTACTTTCCCCGTTGATTATTATGTCTACGGTTGGATCGACTCATACTCTCCACCCACTTTCAATCACCAAAGTAGGCTGAACGGTCCCTCTATGGTCATGTATAGTGGTGAAGCGTGGGGCGAGATTCCATGAAGAAAGTTATAATCCTATGCTCAGATCCGAAAGATCTAACCTATATCGGGTCTCAAACAAGTCGGAGTGCACTACCCCTCTACCGCTTTGTTGATTTAAGCGAGGAGCAAAAACTCATATTCCGACACATCTCATTTTTTGAGTATCCGTTCAAGTATGCTTCCCAAGAAGGGCGCAACCGACATTTGGATTAGAACCTTACAACCCTCACCGCTTCTCTCGACAATTCGGATATTGTCAAGATATTCCCAGACTTGCTATCACAAATCCCCATTTAATATATATTTTTGATCGAGGGTTTCGAGACGGGCGCCTTTGTGGTACTATGATCGAGTATTACTCAAAGAGCTATATTTCCCATTCACGAACAGGCAGCATCTCACCACCGTAGGTACGATAGGTGGGTGAAGAGATAGAGTCACCTCGCTCTTTTCATCACGAGGGTCAAGTCGGAGGAAGTACACGGTAGTTACGCCTTCAACGCCAACTTCCCACTCATGGAAAAGTGAAAACAACTTCATTTTGTTTCAAAGACGGAGTTATCCCGACTGCCCAAACGGAAGCAACTCCTCCTCGCGGATTTGATGAAGTGATAGCCAAGAAGACCTAAACTTCAAAACATTTAAGTGGCTTACCTAATGGTACAAGTCCACTCAATTTATCATCGTGGTACATCTATTCTCGCAGCCTCAATACCGAGATTAAGTATTCATGCTCTAACTCATAATCATTCATTTTACTTCTTAATGACAGCATCGACTTGGAGCTTCTTGGACCTTCATCGGGTGACATGAACGATGTGGTAAGCGGGAGGAAGGAATTGAACATTCCTCTCCTTGGTGATCTTTAAGATCCGGCTAATGACCATACCACCTCAAGAGTCATATATATACTAGCAAATCATGCCTCGCTCTCTGCTGCCGAGCTTTTTCAAAAACTTGATCGAGATTGTGTTGAGGTTGTTTGGCAAAAGTTATCCCAAGAACTGGATGGTAAGCCGCTCGTAGAAATTCTTCCATGGAGGGCGCTAGCTTGACCGAAAGTTCTTCAACGTGATGAAGCGTTTTCAAGAAGTCATCCCTTCTACATCGAGGAGACATTGAAGTCTTTCAGAGTGCACGCTTCCTCTCTTGACGCATTATCTATACCGTTTACAAAGTAGAATGAAGAATTCACCAAAAATGAGTTATCTTCTTCCTCGACTAGTCCGGGAAGATGCTAGATCTCGCCATTGAAAAAAGCTGAGCCACGCCGGCGAGGTCGAGAGCAAACGAGGCGCATAAAGTCAAGCGAGGCCTCTAATTCGAGGAGTTGAGTCGGAGGACTTGCAAACAAACAAGAACTTCAGTACCAAAGAAGATCGCTAGTTTCAAATTGGATCGTAATGACATATCCACATTTGAAAGTCACATTCCACACTCGTAGAAAACTATATAGACGAAGTAAGGCAAAATGAAGAGCGACTCACTACGTATGCAGATGTGGGACTTGGAGATCATCAAGAAGCAAAAGCCTTAGGAATTTTAAACTCTTTTCAGAGAGGACTATATGTTGTTTAGACTTTAAGCATTTTGATTAATGTGATTTATGATCAAACAATTATACATTTTATACTCATGCGAGCCAAGAGTATCTATCAATTACCATCTCGTACTCATGACTTTAAGTTTAACCACTAATAAGACCAATAGTGGAGTTTATCACTTTTACTACATTTAATACCTTCAAGATCTAACAGCTTACCCACACGTAAATATCATCATTGGCGCGATCTAAGTAGTTTAACCACGCCAAGTAATGTCATTGGTGGTTTCCATATATAGTTTATACTGTAATGATTTTCCTTCACCATGGGTAATGAAGCCAAGTGTCGGCGATTTATAGGTCGACTTCTTAACATCCTCGATCAACCATCACGATCCATCTGTACGCCTCGGATTACATATGCTCCCATCCCACTTGGACACAAGTTTCTTTCCTTTCTTGTGTGTAATTATTGGTCTTCTCACCGAGAGCACGAGCATCTCCAACTTGAAATGATCAAGCTGGCCTTTATTGACGCCAGACGCGAGACTGTACCATTCCACCTGCTATGATCCAACCTTCGTTCATCAAGAGATTCTAACTCTTCCAACCTTAGACGAGCATTCTCCTCTTTGTGTGAGAGAGACCTTTTCTTGTATAGCCATCCTCAAAGAATCGACACTCTAAAAAGAAATAACTACTTTCTACACCATATACCAAAAGCATTTGGTGAGTCGATCAAGCAAGGGAGTTCTACAGATGTCAGTCTCATATGCCCATGTAGCTTATTCCATCTTCTTGTGCCAATCTCTTTTAACTTGCAAACAACTTTCTTCGTAAGATTACACAATGTCTATCAAGGCTTCATCTAAGCCATTAGCTCGGGGGTAGTACATCATTTAACGATACTTCTTGAAATTGAACTTCACGTAGGTCAGAATCAAGCTATCGAATTGTTTTCCATTATTAGTTATGATGTACCTAGGGACTCCATACCGATATATGAGATTTATGTTGACTCACGAGTCACTAATCCTTATTTTGATAATAACAAATTATATTTAAGCACTAATATCAAGCTTCCAAGCGACTTCTTTTACAACAAGGTCAGAGCAACGGCACGATTGGCACAAGTCTCAAGTCAAGACGATGCCGGACCTAGCTAATGTTCTTACGTGTTCTCCTTAAGGCATTTTAGGCGAATTACTTCACTTTCTTTAATCAGATAGCTCGATTGTAGTAGACGCTTAATCGACAAGCTTTTTAAATTGCTAAAATGTTTGCTTAAAGAATCGGGTTGTTTAAACTGCTCTTTATCGATCCGCATTTGAATTATTACTTTTAAATCGATTGAATGACTTTGTCATTTGTACTGACTCTGAATTAGGTCACCTTGTGGGATCAATTCCTCAATATTATGAAATGAAAATGAACCTATTTTTTGACTCAGACGTACAAGCAACGGGCGCTATTTACGGCCGCCGCAGCCCGATATTGGGACAATATGAGTCAGTGAACCTCATTTTGCAAACGGCCCCTGCAACAGTCCCATTAACGGCCCCTACAGAGGCCGATTGAAATATTCATTTTAAACTACTCCTCTCGCCTATCGGCCTTTAAAACGCAATTCCCTTACCTGAGGTCGATACGGAAGCCAATGTATGTTTTTGTTCATCGCTTTTACTCCTATAAAAGCATTTCATCAAAAACTAAAACCCAACTTTTGCAATCAATTTTCTCAACCAATCCTCAATCGTCTTAAAGAAAAGTCAATCTCTCTCTTAATCATACTTGTTCAATTAGCTCATGTAGGGATTCCATTGAGCTTAAGTCAGACACTTTTATTCATCCAATTAGGGATTCTAGATAGAAAGAGAGTTCTTTCTTCAAGAAAGAGTTGACTAGTTATAAACTACTTTCTAGTGTAATAAGGCTGTTCTGTCATGCAGGACCAACGCCTGTGGTCAGTCTGTCGCTGAGGAGATCTCGAGCGGTTTCCTAGCGGTGTAGCTAAAGGCCGCCTCTAGTGGTGCAGCTAGGTGTTTCTAGTGGTGGATAAACTAAAAGGTGTACGTAGTCGCTTGTCGGGTACGCATACCTAAAGCGTGAACTCCGGATATAATATACGAGGTTACTTTTCCAAATCCCAAGGTTGGAAAGCCAAGGGTCGAGCACTAGGTTTGCCGAAGCTCGTTATATCATTGTGTATCTTTTCTATCCCTACACTATTTACTTATTGTCAATTTATATCATTGTTGTGCTAGAAATTGATTATAGGTTGATTGTGTATGTAATCATATAATTATGTGAATTGTTTTAAGGTTTAAGTTGAATTGGGAATAATTTATTAGTTTTATTAATTTGGTTAATCTTGCTATAAATATTCACTAGCTTAAAAATTAAAAAAGGTTTCAACTTTATACCTTATCCTAATTCACCCCTCCCCCCCTCTTAGGATTTCATATAGTCTAACAAGGCGGTATCGTAGCCCAATCAAGTTATAGTTGCAGCCTAATATCTCAGTGCGATCAAGGGGCGAAGGTCTAAGAGAGGGTTTGTCCGGGCCATGATCTCCTTATTTTGATGGTAGTGAATTATGATTATTGAGTACTGTATGAAGACTTTTTGCAAAAAGTAATGGATTACGCTTATGGCATATCAGAAAAGGCCCTTCTGCTCCTAAAGCATTTGTGACTTATTATGGGAAGTGGAGGAAGCACAAATGTTCTTGGTGTAAAAGTTGTGTCCGAGGATGATAATGATGAAGTCAAGAAGGAAAAGCTTGAGTACAATGCTAGATTGGTGGATATAACGGAAAGGCAAAAGCGGATGTTGTCATTGCAGGATATTACGATTGGGAATTGAAAGGGAGCCGATAGGAGAAACCTATCCTTAAATGCTAAAGCCAAGAATCTATTTCACAATGCCCTTAGTTTGGATGAATATGGAAGGATCAAATCCTACAAAACCGCTAAAGAAGTTTGGGATTGTCAATACTTAAAACCTATCAAAGACATGCAAAAGCGTTTGAATTTGGTTGTAAACAATCTTGAAGGACTTGGAAAGTTTATTCCAAGGGGAGAATTAAATAGCAAAATTCTTGAGTCCGTCACCGATGACTTCAATAACAAAGTGTGTGCCATTCAAGAAGCTAATAATGTTAGTGAAATTCCCACTAATGAGCTCATGGGAAATTTGATGGCGACGGAAATGGTTGTGGCAAGAATCAAAGCAAGAAAGAAGGCCAATCAAATCAAACCAACTGTTGCTTTAAAGTCAACGGAATCTCTCAATAGATTTCCTATGGAATATGAAGACGAGCAAAGTGATGAAATTGCTATGATAACTAAACAATTCAATAAGTATTTGAAGTTCAAGAAAAGTAGAGGAGAATTCCCTTTCAAATTCGAAAATGCAAGAAATGAGGGATATGAGAGGAGGAATTTTCAAGGTTATCCAACTTATGCAAGAATTAAAGGATATGAGAAGAGGAATTCCCAAGGGAATTCAACCTCTACTTTGACATGCTTTG
Organism: Lithospermum erythrorhizon; assembly: GCA_019722365.1. Lineage (NCBI taxonomy): Eukaryota > Viridiplantae > Streptophyta > Magnoliopsida > Boraginales > Boraginaceae > Lithospermum > Lithospermum erythrorhizon. Next base: position 9,623 of record JADFUC010000233.1, on the reverse strand, counting down.
AATGCAAACAAATAGGGCATATAAAAACGGATTGTCCAATCAAGAGAAGGAGCAAGCCTTTCCAAAAGAAGGCATTACATGCTACTTGGGATGATGAAAACTCTGAGGAGGAGTTCGAAACCGAAGAGGAGGAAGTAGCTCATGTGGTTTGTCTCATGACCCAAGAAAGTGAGGTATCTCCATCTACCCTTTGTAATGAAAATTCTATTGATAATGATGTTGATAAGAAAGACTTAAGTGATGCATATGATTCCATGTGTAAAAATTTTGGAATTCTTTTAGAAAGAAACAAAGAATTAATCTTGAGCAACAAAACTTTAGCAAAAGAAAAATCAATGCTTGAAAATAAAATTGAAGCTTTGACAATTCATGCCAATAGAGTTGATTTCATGATACAAGAAAAATTGGCTTTACAAAATAAACTTGAAGATTTGAAATTTGAAAATGAAATAATTCTGAAAGAACTCAACAAGTTTTCAAAAGAAAAAAATACTTTGGATGAAATCTAACTCAAAAAATTTTCTTCAATAAAAGTGACATTGGTTATGAAAATTGGTATTCATCAAACAAAAACAACGCCTCTTCTTCTTCCTCTTATAAAGCTCCAATATTTGTTGCGCAATCAATGAAAGCTTGTCCGCCTCCAAAATTTTATGCTCCAAACGTAAAAATTTCTTCAAAAAGGATCGTCCCTCAACAAAAATCAAATGGGTCAAGAAAAGATTTTATAAAAACTAAAGTTCCAAAGTCAAATGCATATTTTCAGGAGTGCGAAATCACGCACTATTTTTAACCATCAAGAGACTTTGTGATTTGGGAACCTTGATTCCTTTAGAAGAAAGACCTAAGTGGGTGGTTAAAATCCCCATTGGGCAAGCTAATGTAAAAGGACCCAAGATAAATTGGGTACCTAGTGTGAACCATTGATTTACTTGTAGGGAAAGCCTCATGGATCCAAGGGGCAAAATGTTTGGATTGTGGATAGCGGGTGCTCAAGACACATGTCGGGTGACAAGTCTCTATTTCTAAAGCTTGGAAACAAGGCTCTTGGAAATGTGACATTCGGGAACAATGAACAAAGCAAAATCATCGGCAAAGGTTGGATTGAAAAAAGGAACTCAATCAAGATCAAAGATGTCTTGTAGGTAAAAGACTTGATATTTAATTTATTGAGTAAAGGTCCAAAATGAAAAAGGAATATGTATCAAGGCCATTCGAAGTGACCAAGGTGGGGAATTTGAAAATGCTCCTTTTGTGGAGTATTGTAATGAGCATGGTATACAACACAATTTCTCGACTCAAGAAAATCTAACAAACGCCGTAAAAGAAAAAATAGAACCATTCAAGAAATGGGAAGAACCATGTTGAATGACAACAACTTGCCAAAGTATTTTTGGGGTCATGTGGTGGACACGGCATGCCATGTGTTAAATAGAGTCTTCCTAAGACCACTAGTGAACAAAACGCCATATGAAATGTGGAATGGAAATACACCAAACATCTCCTACTTCAAGGTTTTCGCTGGATGAAATGTTTATATCATCAATTAAAGATAATAAAAGCCAATTTGAAGTCAAACTTAAGCGTATCTTTTCTTGGCTATTCTCCTAAAACATAATAGGGCTTATGTTATCTTATAATAAAAAGATCATTAAGTCTATTCATGTTTCCTTTGATGAATTAATCCCTTTTACTGGTGTGATTGTCGAGGATGACGATTTAGCACGTGAGGTTCTAAAGGTTCCATCTGTGAAGGCATCCCGAACCTCAAGAGAGTTTAAATATTAACCCACCCTCATGGTCAAGAACAACAACGAGGCGAAATATTGAGGCTCAAGAGGCACAAGATGTCACATTAAAGAAACGTAACTCAAGATGTTAATGACTACTCAATGGTAGAACCCATGCAGGATCTTCAAAACTCTTTGAAAGTAAAATTATGAAGCGTAAACTACCCATCCTCTTAAAGAGAAACTTTTGTTTATGGCACACTTGTCTCAACCTTCAAATGCCAAACAAGCCTTAGTTGATCCAGAATGGGTTTTGTCTATGAAAAAAAGAACTTGAAGAATTTGAATGAAATAAAATATGGCATTTGGTTGAAAGACCATATTCACCTTTAGCCAGTGGAACTAGATGGGTTTTTAGAAATAAACTTGAAGAACTGAAAACTTTTAAATAAAAAATCAAGTTGGTTGTTCAAGGATATAATCAAGTTGTCGGGCATTGGATTTTAAAGATACTTTCACCAAGCAGTTCGAATCCATTAGACTCTTTCTAGCTTTTGCTAGCTATATGAACTTCAAACTTTATCAAATGGATGTAAAAAAGTTCTTTTTAAAGGAGTTTCAGAAGAACAAGCCCACAACAACCACTGCACGACTCCGCCCAGTCTCGCCGCCTGAGGCAGTCATCAACAACTCAGACACTGTGAGTCACCGAACATGGAGACAATATAAAAAGACTTGTTTTATATTATTAGCTAATAAAATATACTTTTTGTCCATCGCAAAGTAACTAACAACATATACACAAAAATAAATCTAACAACATAATACAACCACCTTAATGATACAACTCAAAGATACAAGAAATCCAAAATACAACATAGTGGAAAGTATATAACCAGACTTCAATGAAATACAATACATGTCTAACAATATACGAAGCTTGTATTAACAACAAGGAAAAATAATCACGAGGAATCTTATGCCACTACCGCCTCATCTATGATGTTCAATCTGCACTTATCAATGCAGCCTTCGACAACCTGGGCCGATCAACACCTTAGAACCTAGCATAAACGCCTACCATGAGAGAATAAATAGTCAATTTGTTGTTCGAAGTTGAATACAAATACTTTGGCTGCATTTGATCCCATCACATATATTCATATTTTATATATATAAATATACGCTTATACATTAACCAAAGCTACAATAAATAACTGTCACAAATCACATGTAGTTCTCCTTACACGATATCACATAACACTTTATAACCGCTAACAAAGGCATATTCATTTAAGGAAAAACAGCCTCAAAGACAGCTCACAAAATGAGGAACTAATACGCGAATATTACATATGAGAACCACCTAAATAATACATGAGGAATCCACCTCCAAATAATACACATATGAATCCACCTCCACATAATCGACAGGCCTCCACCTCCAAATCCCCCGACCGAGGCTACATTCCATCAATGCATATCACACCAAACCTCCCGAATCCACCCGGTTACCTACACAATATACACCAACCGGGTCAAATACCACTGCCCGCAAATAACACACAAAGCAATCAAAAATACATCCGTGACACCACACACACAGCACACAGCCACACAAACTCTCATAACATGAAACATGTTCACAACTATCTCATAATATAAATAATATCTTAATTATTTCATCATATGAATCATAAATCAATTTACACATAATATCAATCATAGTCTCAATTATTTCATAATATGAATCATATAATCACACACACATATTAGAATGGGCTCAAGACAACACATGCAAAATATATAACATAATATAGAAAGTGTCCCTTATCAGAGATTTTATACTACTTCGAGCCCAAAAGTAAGTAATAATGACTCTAGGCAGCCTCGTATAAATCCAGTTCTAACTCCTATTCAAGGAAATTATACATTATAACACATCCGTAGAATAACCTCTTAGCATCTATATAAACCCCGAGTGTTATAATACGTCTCACTTATATTCAAATTTAAAACCCTTAGCAATCATCCTATCCCCCAAGATCGTATACTTTAATGACCCAACATAACTACATTCTAATCAGCCAACTCTGTGAAAATCTCATTATTCGTCATCAGCTTTATTACCCCAAACAATAACACTTTAAGACATTCTAATCAATCCAATGAATCAATTGATTAAACACGAATCCATTAAATACAACCTCCAAATTCTAAACGCTATACTAACTTCCAAACTTTCAACCTAATTTCTACCTATCCACATTCAAACCAATAATTCTATACCCAAAACAACTATATTAAAGTCCTAACCTCATATTAGCAATTTAAAGTTCATTTAAGAAAAGTCAATAAAAGTCAACCTCAATCTTACACCCACTTTCTAAGGCATATATTACTACTCAAATCATACTCATCTCGAGTTATATCGATATTATTCCAAAATTATTTATACTATCTCATGGTCCACCATGAACCTAAATAATATACCTTCACCAATGTAATCGATTTCATGAATTCTCCACTACTCAATCCTCGAAATTTTTAATTTCACCTGAAATATCACCCAGAAACTTATATACTATCAACATAATATTGGTGAACGGGTTATTTCACAATCGGGTTTTGAAAATCCAAACTTTCCTTGAAATAACCCTAATTTTATAGATTAATAATCAGTATTACTTCTATATAAAACAACTCGAACTTTGTATTATATATGCTCTTACTAAATACTACTCATCTTTTCCCTCCTAGCTAAGAAACAAATGACACTCCTCGTGTTTGCATTTAGACACCTCCTACTGCTTAATGCACCAATAGCTACCAAGGTTAAGAACTTATAATAGAAATTTTATTCTCCTTCCTCTTTCTTCTTATCATAATTCTGAAGTTCCCCTTCCCTTTTCCCCAAATATTTTCTTTATTTTGTGTATTCTCCACTAAAGATAATCCTAAAAGTTCTCACAAGTTTCACAAGTAAAAGGTTGATATCGAATAGGTGATCGATGAATAAAATTGTCGATATTTGGGATTAACTAGAAAGTAAGACTATATCACATGTTTATAATCTTCTTGCTAAGCATTATGAATATGTATATTGTATATTTTGGGTTGTCAGAAGTGAACCGTTAAAAAGGATTACGAGTATGATGATACGATAATTGGCCATGTGGATATATATAGAAACTCGCCACAACTAACAGCCTGTGACAAGATCAAGTGGATCATTCCAAACATGACTAAAACAAACAACAACTACAATAACTGGGACAAGACTGTGAGGATCATTCGCCACCAAGTTGCTCACCTAAGCTCCAAACCACGACGCACAAACAAGACGAAGATATAAAATTCACACCACAACCCGACACGGTGAACGCCTCAAAGACGAATCTGGGGCGTGTTTCAGCAGTGCCTTTAATGAATACTTATTACGGGTGGAACTTAAAACCAATAAACAACAAATGAAACATAGCTAGGAGTCTACATGTAATAAATTCACACAAAAGAAAAAAAAATTTAAATTTTCGTCATGTAAAGGGACCTGGGGATATTTTAAATAACTTATGATAATTTTATCTTTCGGAAATGTAATTCATTTATAATTTAGTAGTTTTGCCATGGAATATTTTATCTTTTGAATCGGTTCGTGGAGATTTGGCACGATAAGCTTGAGAAATTAACCGAAACCGAACGGGACTCGAAGTTTTTAAATATCAGTCATGCTTTATCTTCCACAATCATCATTAACAAACACTTATCATCATCTTTTTCATGCTATGGCCGAAATATTCACCCCTCCCCTTAATAATTCATTTTCCATTTCTCTTCGATTGCCGCTTCAAACTCAAGATCGGGTTGTATCATTGTTCTCCCATCATCTCTTCGAGTAAATTTCAAGTATTTCTATATTTTTGGGTTTTGATATAGTTTGGACTTTAGTTGACTTTCCATAATTGAATTTATGATGTCTTAGTTGGTTATGTGTCTCCGCGATCGACTTTGCTTTTATTAACTGATTTAGATTCTGAGACATGCGAATGAAATGACTTTTAGTTTCGGGTTGAATTTTTATGTGATATTTTTATGCACTTTAAATGTGTGTGAGGTTATATCGGGACTCATTATAGTTGTTATGAATGAACTGTGATTTGAAACGATTAAAGGGCAAGCATGTCAGTGCCGTAAACCCAAGTTGAGTATAATTGATATTTCCCCGGAGTATAGATTGTTAATTAGCGGACTGATGATAGTTAGAATAACTATAAGCTTCCATTTGTAAAATTTGTTGATAAGATGGAATTTAGCGAATCGATTGGCCGTGGTCCGACGGGATTATAATTGATAGCTTATCCATCATGTTAGACCGTTGTAGATAGTTCCCCTAAGAGTCAAGTTATGTATCTTCTAGAAATGTATAGTAGTAGGTGTTGATTATACCTTCGGTGTTTGCTTAGGCGCTGATCGTGGAAAAGTAAGTGCTACCTTGATCGATTGCTAAGGTCTTTCATGGGTAGCTAGAAAGTAGTACTATCTAACGGGCAAGCATTAATGCACTTACTTTAAATTGTGTGACCATGTATTGCGATATGATTATGTGAGAATGATATACATGTTATTATGGATATGATTATGCGAGAATGATATACATGTCATCAGGTTATGATTACGTGAGAAATCTTATATACATGTAATTGTTATATATTTACTATATTCCCCCGGCGCCAAGACGTTTCGAGGTAAGTAATAGCTTCGAACTCCCAACTTATATTTCATTTCTCAGGCCTTGTCCGCACTTATGATTTATGCAGCCTTGCTGCACTTTATGATTTCTTACTTGTCGTTTATCAGGTTTGACTCATTTATCATGGTGATGTTTTAATTGGCCATATTGCCGTGAGAGTAGCCGGTTATCGAGAGGACGGTTGGGAGTTATCTATGACTGAGGCGACTCGAGTATCAGCTTATACTCATAGTCGGGATTAGTGTGATTAGCGACTCTCCTTCCTCGCGATATGTGACGCTATTGGCCCTATATACTACTGTATAATACAAGGGTTTGGCCTTATACTTCGGTATAAGAGCTTGGGAGGACTCTTTTTTGATCGCTGGTTGCAAAGATGTCGGTTTGGCCTTATACTACGTATAAATACATGGCTTGGCCTTATACTGCATAAGAAATGCATTTAGTCTTTTGATCACTTTGCCGTTGCATTGTCGACAGGGTCTCTATATTTTACGGTATAATAAGGCGCGTGCCTTATACTTAGTGTATATAAGAATGGCCTTATACTTAGTGTGTATAAGAAGCGCATTTTATACTTTGTGTATAAGTTGCTGCGCGCTTTATACTACGTATAAGCGGGTGATTTATATTAGTCCATTCCTCGCTTGTAGACGGATCGAAAGAAGCATTATGATGGTATTAAATCAAAGTGACACGAGAGATGTGAGGTTTCCATACTTAAGTTTTAGCTTGTTGTGTTTTATTGATTTCTTTTGAAAATCAGCGCCACGAACCTTCTATATCTTCTTCATGTATTACGCCCGAGATTTTCTCATGAATTACGTTGTATGACCTTTTAGGTAGTCCCGATATATGTATTTTATTCATATTTGACTATTATATTATCAATAATTCTGCCCTGTATGTAAAGCTCTATACCCTCAGAAGAAAGCTTTACCAGTTCTACACCTTTTCGTGATTGGGGCGGTATTTATTTGAAATAAAGTTGAGTGACGGCTGTTGAGCCAAGAGGTCGCTTGAGAGTTTTGTTCCGAAGTGGCTAAAGCAGCATCAGCGCGTAGGATCTCACCGCTCTTTGACGTGTTGTCAACTATTTTGATTGTCAGATTTTTTCCTCAAACTTTAGCCCATCGGCCGCCACATTTTGTATTCGGATACAAAGACGTGACATTCATTGTAGCCTTGCCTGCATTACTTTATTTCTTTGGGATACGCTACAGATATATATAATGTGGAAGTTACGGTTTTATATCAAATTAATGGATTATAAATTTTAAAAAATGCTTTGATTCGGGAAACTTAATTGGTGGATCACATTTTGGATGAAACGAATTGTATTTTAACCGAGTCGCCCATCGGTTTAACGGCGTTCGGATTTTATACCACCACTCGTAAGGCCAAATTGTACGCGCACCATCGAGCCAGTTTCGGGTAATTACTTGTATTCACGCTTACTGTGTTTCTTCAGTCGAGGAGAGCGGTGGCCTGTATAAGTCTCGTGGCTTTTTCTTTGCCAGACCGCTGGTGACGCCACCTGTAGCCGCGCGGGCGGTGTAGAACAGAAAAGCCCGTGGTGTGGGCCAGAGGAGTCGAATTGCAGTGGTATAAATTGCCGATTTAGCATGCCGCGGACCAACCAGGTCCGGAGGTGCGCCTCGAGCACGCTGGCGAGGTCGGTGGTGACATCGCAGAGAAATGGAATGCCGCCGTCGCCAATGCGGGTCGAATTCCGCAGCAAGTCGCTTCGAATCGCTCTCAAGCAGGATCCACCGAAGTTTTTGTGGGGTTCGGGGCCAGAGCAGCCCTATCAGTTCATCCGGGGACATTTAAGCCCGATTTTGAGCCGATTGGACGCAAATAATATTAAGTTTGGTACTTATAGATTTCCAATGACGGTGCCCGTGATCATGAGAATCTCAAAGGCATCTCAACATGTTTGCCGAGATTGCTGAGCTCTCCGATAATTATTGCTTGAGACCCACATGGCGGCCTCTGGGAGAGAGTCGATTTCGGCCGACATGGCTCGGTGCCGCCTGAAAGAGCACGCAGAGGCGCCTGAATCGCGCCGACTACTTCCCTAATGTTTATCCGGTGAGGCCAAGAGGGATCACTAGATCTCGTGATGGATTGGACGGGGAGACACGCCACCGCATCTCAACATGGAGTTTACTGGGCCTACGCCATGTGGCGAATGCAACAAGACGGAAACCCGAGTCGCGCAGCCGGGGAAAGTGAAAGCCGACGGCGGCGAGTCGACTGAGACTTTCTATTCCGGTAGACCTCTAAATTTTAGAGTTCGCAGGAGGACGGACTAAAGAGAGTCGGCCCGGGGCAAGTAGTCACTTCAAGGCTCACTGGGAAAGTTGGCTTACTACTCCTTCGCATCGCTGGCGCCGCGAGATCCAAGTAAATCCAGAGAGTCTTCCCAAATCCAGAGGTATCCGTTGTTACCGCTGCGGGTCGATTGGGCACAGTACCCGTGATTTCCGGGAGAGGGTGGTCTTATAAAGCATCGATGCCAAGAATGACATTTGGGCGAATGAGTGTCCCTAAAGCCTTCCTGCAGGGAGTTCTTCACTCAGCCTCACTCGCCGAGGCGGTTATTAGGGGAATCGTGGTGGTCGATTCAGCGGCCGTGGAGGCCAGGGATATGGAGCTGGAGGACCACAGAGGAGTGTCGTGGGTAGCGGCCTGAAATGGAGCCGGTCGAGGCTCTATTCAGCGCTGCTACATTATCGCATGGCGATACCTCAGAGCGCATGTGTACATTATTTCTGCATGACATTGGTGCCGTGATGTTGTTTGATTCTCAAAGATTTTTGTTTTAGGCTTTATTTTTGCCTTATATGTATTTTGTGCTCTTTTTCCTTCCATCATTTGAGATTATGACACCCGGTAGGGAGGCTCGGGCCAAGTGTTACTGCATGTACCGCCCTTCATTGTTGGTGGTCATTGCTGTCCGTTGATTTACTTCCATTTGAGCTTTCTCGATGTTGACCTTATCTCAAGGGATTGGTTGGGAAACATCATGCCAAGTATTTCATTGCCATCGGAAAGAGATTACTTCGGGTTCTGGGAAGACTGTGACATCCGATTCATGTGGCAGGCTAAATACGTAACTGAAACGAAGTAATGCCTGA